>VDFB02086081.1:304358968-304380709 GCA_007258455.2 Sequoia sempervirens | reverse complement strand
GATTTACAGAAATAGAGCAAATACTCAAAGACAATGAACAACAGATTTACGTGGGAAACCCTTATGGGAAAAAACCCACCACACCAAACTGAATCTCTTTGTATAACAATAACAAAATATTACATACAATTTAGAGATACAGGTATTTGGTTATCAGTTCTCAATAGCTACATTCACTGTTCATTTAGTTATAGAAATGCTCTCACAACAATTCGATTCACTCTATTTTTGTTCAACAAAATCGATCTGCTTTAAAACTAAACACCTTCTGATTTTTTCCTTCTGTGCATCCTTATCTGCCAGATCTCCATCGAAGAAAGTTTCCATGCCAATTCAGATTTTTCCCTGCAAGCTATTTTTCTCCAGCGTAGCAACAGTTACAAAAAATCCAACCATCATCAATTTGAAAACCGCTTCTTTTGATTGGTCCAGCAGGATGCCACACAGGATGATCGCGTGGTCAATGGTGTTCACACTTTGTTGGCATATCGGTGAGATACTAACAATGTCTCCCCGATACCACAAAGTATTCGCTATTGATTATCGGCTTCATACCTCAACAGTCGGCAAGAGGGCTCTCATTCGACAAGACTCATATCGAAAACCATAAGTCATATCAAACTCAGAGAGACCATCAACAAGACATACTGAGCTCGCCAAGACCTCATAATGAAGTCTCTGAGTTATGCCATCATGTGTTTTCCTTTCTGTGTGACAATCGCATTTCAGAGAGACTTATATCGAATTCAGAAGTCACAGCGATGAGATAAACTATCGGCAAGACTCTACGTTCTTGCCAAGACTTCCCATCGACCACTGCATGCTACACCGAAACCTTACTTCTATCGGCAATACCCCACGGTTTTGGTGAGACGTCATACCATAAGACACAGCTTCCACCGAATGACACATACTGTCGGAAAGACTCAAGTGTTTTGTTGTGACCTTTCTCCGAGCGTACCAAGTCTTACCGAAGACCATCGGTGTGACTTACTCAAGTTGCCAAGACTTCTCAACGAAGTCTTTTGTTACCGTGAAGACACCATGAGAACACTCCTATTGACGTGACCAAGCTGCATCGTTGAGACATCTCCCCGCGACCACATGTTACCCCGATAGCTTTACATCATAGTCAGCGAGACCTACATTGGTCGCCAAGACTTCATGCTGAAGTCTTTGAAGTCACCGCGAATGAACCAAGAGAAAACCCCTCTCGGTGAGACTTGCCTTCTCACTGAGAGATCTCCCCGAGATCCTTGTGTTAGCCCGATAGCTATATGCTATCGGTGAGACATTCACCATTCGCAGGGACCTCTCTCCAACACCTGTGAGATAGCCAGATAAGATCAACTGTCGCCCAGAGTTCTACCGATCGCCAAAAGGTCATGCCAAACACAGAAAATCACAGCGATAGACTTCATTCGGAAAGACATCAACTCTGTTTTGGCGACATGAACCTGTCAAGCAGATTTAGAATAGTCGCCTAGACATGAACAATGTCACAGTGACTTTTCCCTTTAGGAGTTCCATGTTAGTAAGGATTGAGGCACATATTCCAACAAGCTCCCACTTGACGAAGATCTTACTGACACCTCCAGAGCATAAACAAACTACTGAAGATCATGGGCCAAGAGGCCCATCGAACTGGCACACCACCTGAACTTGTCTGTGCTCATAGGCTTCGTCAATGCATCTGCAACATTCTCTAGAGTATCCACTTTCTCCAAAGAGACCTTCCCATCCTCCACCATATCTCGTACAAAGTGATACTGTACATCTATATGTTTTGTCCTGGCATGGAAAGTAGGATTCTTTGCCAAACATATAGCACTCTGACTGTCACAGTAAATAATAATCATTCTTGCATCAAAACTAATGTTCGAACACAAACGTTTTAACTAGATTGCTTCTTTACAGGCATGTGTTGCTGCCATGTATTCTGCCTCTATAGTGGACAAAGTGACTACAACCTACCGCTTGCTCATCCAACTCACTGCACCACCATTCATCATGAAAATATATCCACTGGTGGATCTTCTGCTGTCAATTTTCCCTGCCCAATTAGAATCCACATAACCTTGAATACTGAGAGTTCTCTATGATTCAACCAAGTTGCCATGGTAACACAAAGCATAGTCTGAAGTGCCCTTCAGATATCTAAACACTCTCTTCACAGCATCCCAATGTGTTCTTCCAGGATTTTCCATAAACCAACTAAGAACTCCCACTGCTTGGGCAATGTTTGGCCTTGTATAGACCATAGCATACATGAGGCTGCCTACTACACTTGCATAAGGTACACTGGTCATTTCCTCCATCTCAGAAGAATATTTTGGAAAATCCTCAACAAATAGCTTCGTTCCCTGTGTAATTGGAACAACTAGCTGCTTGCACTCAGTCATATAAAATCTCTCTAGAACAGTCTTGATATACTTACTCTGACTGAGCCAAAGTTTTATATTCTTCCTGTCCCTAGTTATTTCCATTCCTAGAATATACCCTACAGCACCATGATCTTTCATTTCAAACTTTGTAGACAACTGAGACTTAAGATCAGAAATCATTAGGTTACTATTGCCTATGAACAACATATCATCAACATAGAGCGCAATAATAAGGACTTGATCACTTTCAGCTTTGTAATACACACAGTGATCACATTTTGATATTACAAATCCCAATGACAAGACAAACTTGTCAAACTTTTGGTACCACATTCTAGGAGACTGTTTTAAACCATACAGAGGTTTCCTTAACTTGCAAACCAGTCTTTCTTTACCTTTTTCCACAAAGTGCTTCAGTTGGGACATATAAATTTCTTCTTCAAGATCACCATGAAGAAATGTTGTCTTCACATCCATCTGCTCAATTTCTAAGTCATATGTTGCTGCAAGTGACAAAAGAAATCTAATAGATGTCAGCTTAGCTACAGGAGAAAAGATTTCTCCATAATCAATTCCCTCTACCTGGGAATAACCTTTGGCAACCAGCCTTGCTTTATATTTTTCCACACTGTCGTCCAGACCTATTTTCTTTTTAAACACCCATTTGCAGCCCACAGCTTTTCTACCTTTAGGCAATGGCACCAAACTCCAGGTATCATTCTTGTCTAATGATGCCATTTCTTCATTCATGGCTTCCAACCAAGAGTTTGAATCAGACGTTTTAAATGCCTCTTTCACAGTCTTAGGTTCATCAGTGCTAAAAATTAAAGCATAGGCACAAGTAGACTCAATTAAAGAAAACCCATACCTATCAAGTTGCTTTCTTTCACGAGTTGACCTCCTCACAGGCTGAGGCTGAGGTGGTTCTTCATCTTCATCAGAACTATTGGAGCTCTCCTCAGTATCAGGTACATTTTGATTTTTCAATTCCTCTTTTTCTGGTGTTGGAGGAATTGCTGCTACAACCTTTTCATTTTCTGATTTCTTCTCTAACTGCAGATCCAATGTAGAAGATTTCAGCTCACGAAAGATAACACTTCTGCTATACAAAACCTTCTCAGTCTCAGGGTTCCAAAGCTTGTATCCTTTTATTCCAGCGCTATAGCCAATAAAAATACACTTCACAACTTTGTTTTCCAACTTAGATCTTTTTTCAAATGGCACATATGCATATGCCTCATAGCCAAAGACACAAATATGTCTCAAAGAGGGCTTCTTTCCAGACCATGCTTCCAAAGGCTTCTTCTCAACAAGAGCAGAGTTAGGAGAATAATTTACCAAGTAACATGTTGTAGATACTGCTTCAGCCCAGAAGTTCTCCTCCAAGCCAGCACTACTCAGCATACTTCGTGCTCTTTCCATTACTGTCCTGTTGAACCTTTCAGCAACTCCATTTTGATGTGGAGTGTAAGGTGTAGTCTTATGTCTTTTAATCCCATGATCTGAATAGTACCTTTCGAATTCATCTGAACAAAACTCACCACCATTGTCAGTCCTTATGCATTTTATTTTTCTACCAGTCTGATTTTCTACAAGGTTTTTAAATTCCTTAAACCGACTGAACACTTCTAATTTATTTTTCAGAAAATATACAAAAGTTCTTGAATAATTATCAGTAAAAGACACATAGTATCTTGATTTAGACAGAGAAGGAACATTCACTAGACCAAACACATCAGAATGAATATAATCAAGCAAACTAGAAGATTTGTGAGGATTGGAATAAAATGAAACACAGTGTTGCTTTCCATATATGCGATGTTCACAAAATTTGAACTCAAGGTTACAATCTTCAAGCCCTTCTACCAGGTTTTTATTTTTCAAGGTTTTTAAACCTTTTTCACCAATGTGGCCAAGCCTATGATGCCAGAGCATAGTCTTTTCTGCTAGAAGTTTAAACTCCATGGAATTTACTCCATCAGGAACACTTTCCTTCTTTTCTTCATGAGCAGCCTTAAGTGACTTTGCAGAGACACTGTTGCATTGGACATCCAGTGCATCTAGCTTGTACAGAGTACCAATTCAAGCACCCCTAGCTAGCACCATAGAGCCTCTTGTCATCTTGCAGCCATTTCCAAAGAATGTGACCTGCACTCTAATATCATTTAGCTTACTTACAGAAAGTAGATTTTGAGCCAGACCTGGTATATGCATCACATCATTGATTCCCTTCACTCTTCCATCAGGGAATTGAATTCTGACTCTTCCATGACCAAAAATTTCTAAAGATGAATCACTTTCCAAGTACACCTTTCCACCATTGTATTTTTCATACTTTATGAACCATTTTATATGAGATGTCATGTGAAAAGATGCTCCAGAATCATCAGCGAGACATCATCTGATGCCCATGTAGCCAAGGCCGCAATGAAGGCATCTGCATCACTATGAGAAGAATCATTTCCAAAAGATTTCTTCTTCTTCTTTCTCTCCTCCTTGCAGTCCTTTCGGACATGACCAGGTTGCCCACAATTCTAGCACTTCACCTTGAACTTCTTGCCAAGAGACTTTGATCTCTCTTCTGATTTTGATTTGGACTTCTTGCCTTTCTCCTTTGGTCTACCTCTGACAGCCAGAGCCTCCTTTGCCATCTCAGAAGATTTTCTTCTCATTTCTTCTGATAACAGAGAAGCAACAATGTCTTCCATCTTGAATGTGGATGTTGTACTCCCAATGGCCATCACCAAATGATCCCAAGAATCAGGTAGAGAACACAACAACAGTATGCAACGATCTTCATCTTCAATCTTCACACCAACAGATGTCAACTGAGTAATCAACATGTTGAAAGCATTTAAGTGATCAGCAACAAATCCTCCTTCTTGCATTCTTAAAGAGTACAACTTATTCCTCAAGAACAACTTGTTCACCAAGGACTTGCCCTGATAAATGGATGCCAATTTTTTCCACAAGGAAGAGGCAGTCTTTTCTTCATGCACGTTCAGAAGAATAGAGTCTGCCAAACAGAGCCTTATCAGCCCTTTAGACTTTCTATCTGCCAGGTCCCAATCCTCTTGCTTCATGCCTTGAGGCATTGTTCCAGACACAGCAATCCAAAGATCTCAATCAACTAACATATCTTCCATTTTGAGTTTCCACAACTCAAAATTGCTTCCATTGAATTTCTCTATTTCTATCCTTCTGGATGTGCTCGCCATCTCAATCTGTAATTAAATTATCAGACCTCTACAAAACTCCCATTGGAAAAGGATTGACACAAAAAACCCAACCCACTCACAAGGACAACACAACTGGCCAGGCTCTGATACCACTTGTAAGGAAAGCAGAGGTGCGGAAAACACTTTCCTAATGTCAAAACCACAGGGAAGAATGTAATGCAGGGCTTTTAATTTTTTCAAATTACAATCTAATTAAGAAACACATGAAAGACTTACAGAAATAGAGCAAATACTCAAAGACAATGAACAACAGATTTACGTGGGAAACCCTTATGGGAAAAAACCCACCACACCAAACTGAATCTCTTTGTATTACAGTAACAAAATATTACATACAATTTAGAGATACAGGTCTTTGGTTAT
This sequence comes from Sequoia sempervirens, assembly GCA_007258455.2. Lineage (NCBI taxonomy): Eukaryota > Viridiplantae > Streptophyta > Pinopsida > Cupressales > Cupressaceae > Sequoia > Sequoia sempervirens. The sequence continues at coordinate 304,374,723 of VDFB02086081.1, read as the reverse complement.
CAGTTCTCAGTAGCTACATTCACTGTTCATTTAGTTATAGAAATGCTCTCACAACAATTCGATTCACTCCTCTATTTTTTTCTCAACAGAATCGATCTACTTTAAAACTAAACACCTTCTGATTTTTGCCTTCTGTGCATCCTTATTCACCAGATCTCCATCGAAGAAAATTTCCAAATTTTTCCCTGCAAGTTGTTTTTCTCCAACGTAGCAACAGTTACAAAAAATCCAACCATCATCAGTTTGAAAACCTCTTCTTTTGATTGGTCCAATAGGATGCCACACAGGATGATCACGTGGTCAACAACGTTCACACTTTGTTGGCATATCGGTGAGACACTAACAGTGTCTCCCCGATGCCACAAAGTATTCACTATCGATTATCAGCTTCAGACCTCAACATTCGGCAAGAGGGTTCTCATTCAACAAGACTCATATCGAAAACCATAAGTCATATCGAACTCAGAGAGACCATCGGCAAGACATATTGATCTCACCAAGACCTCATAACGAAGTCTCTGAGTTATGTCATCATGTGTTTTCCTTTCGGTGTGACAATCACATTTCAGAGAGACTTATATCGAAGTCAAAAGTCACAGCGATGAGATAAACTATTGGCAAGACTCTACGTTCTCACCAAGACTTCCCATCAACCACTACATGCTACATCGAAGCCTTACTTCTATCAGCAAGACCCCACGATTTCGGTGAGACGTCATACCATAAGACATAGCTTCCACTGAATGACACATACTGTCAGCAAGACTCAAGTGTTTCGCTACGAACTTTCTCTAAGTGCACCAAGTCTTACCGAAGACCATCGGCGTGACTTACTCAAGTCGCCAAGACTTCTCAATGAAGTCTTTTGTTACCGCGAAGACACCACGAGAACACTCCTATTGGTGTGACCAAGCTGCATCATTGAGACATCTCCCCGCGACCACATGTTACCCCGATAGCTTTACATCACAGTTGGCGAGACCTAAATCAGTCACCAAGACTTCATGCCGAAGTCTTTGAAGTCACCGCAAATGAACCAAGAGAAAACCCCTGTCGGCAAGACTTTCCTTCTCACTGAGAGATCTCCCCGAGATCCTTGTGTTAGCCCGATAGCTGTATGCTATCGGTGAGACATTCACCATTCACAGGGACCTCTCTCTGACACCCGTGAGATAGCCAGATAAGATCAACTACACCCAGAGTTCTACCGATCGCCAAAAGGTCATGTTGAACACAAAAATTCACAGCGATAGACTTTATTCAACAAGACATCAACTCTGTCTTGGCGACATGAACCTGTTAAGCAGATTTAGAACAGTTAGTCGCCCAGACATGAACAATGTCATAGCGACTTTTCCCTTCAAGAGTTCCATGTCAGTAAGGATTGAGGCACATATTCCAACAGACTTGAGAGAGAGGGAAAGAGGGAGGGAGTGGGAGAGAGATAAGGGGTAGAGGGTAAAATGTAGAGGGTAGAGGGTTTAAAGTTTAAGGGTTAAGGGTTTAGGGTTTAGGGTTTAGGGTAGAGGGGAGAGAGAGAGAGGGAGTGAGAGAGAGAGAGACCTGAGAGAGGGAGAGGGGGTAGGAGGGAGAGACTTGAGAGAGAGAGGTATAGGGTTTAAAAGGCTTGGGGTTTGGGTTAGGGTTAATAGTTTAGGGTTTAGGGTTATTGTGATGATGGAACTTCAAAGTTTTGTTCTCATGGTCTATTTATCCCTACTTGTGTCTCTCTGGTCATCTATGGTGTTTGGGAAAAGCCTAAGGTTGGGGTTTTACCTTCATCTTCATGTAAAACCCTAGTGTTCATCTTATGCCTTGGATGGGATCTATTTGGCCGTTACTTTTTGGGAAGGCTTTAAAATGACTTAAGCCCCATTACTTCGTCTAGGCTAGGCCCCTTTTTGTTTTATCATTTTATTTCCTTCGCCTAACTATTTTTCCTAAGTCTTTTGTTGGTCCCGTGTTCCCTTGCTAAAAAAACTAATGTCATTGTTTTTCTTCGGCCTAGTGATGTCCCCTTACTCCTTTAGGGGAGAGGGCCCAGTAGTCGTGCAGGCTAACTTTCTCAGCATGTAGCAATTGACTGGAATATCGTAGAACCTTTGTTTTTTTTTTTGAAATGTAGATTGGTCTCTTATTTATCTATAACTAAGGTTTGGAGGCACGAATCATCATGCAACTTGCCACATCAACAGATCTTTTGAGAAGTATCTAAAATTTGACTTTTTAAAGGTTCGACCAAAAGTTAATCACTACTTACCCCCAATAGTTGAACCAAAAAAATATCATTTGTTGCTTGTAGAATATGATATTTTTATTCAAATTAAAATTACTATACAACCTAAGTGGACCAAATACTTATTGATAACCATAAATCTTTGATATCTCTACCTTTTATATTCAACACATATGGACTAATAGTTGAACACAAAAAATCTATTTGTTGTTATAAAAATAGCACATAATTATTTAAAATACAACTTATATTGAACAAAAATGGACCAATAGTTGAACACTAAAACTTTTTGAAAATCCTTCACATTTAATGGGAAAATACATGTTATTTATTGTGCTCACCTTTTATATTTGTGATAGGACAAACTATTAATATAAAATTATCCAATGCTTGTACATTGCTACCCCAATTTTTGTACACATAAGAACAATATTTTTTCACTATGATAACAATACTTGTTTAAATGAGTGTCTTATTTTATTAAATGAGCATTTTATTTTTTAAATGATATACTTATAGTGGAGAGTTGTGATATTTTATTTGAAACAAAAAAATACTTATTTCACTTCTTCATGAATGTATTTATGTTTGTTTCATATAACATTTAGAGGTTCTCATGTGTTCAAGTATGGGTCCATTTTTTATCAACATTTTGTTTTTACTTTATTTACATTTGGACTGTTTATTTACAATATATAGAATAAATATGTGGTAAGACTGGGTATTATCATCACAATTGAGTGCGTGACTATTGGGCCCTCTCCCCTAATAAATGTTTTTATTTTGCAGAGGGACAAGTTCACATGGTTGTAGAACAATCGTCATGTGATCTCAGTCGTTCCCCGCCATCCCGCGATGACCCCACCACACTATCTTTGTCGATCACGATATCATGGGCAAGCGCCACGTGTCTCATCTGGTGAAGCCAAAGGAATGATGAATACTTTGATGTGTCTTTAATACATTATGTCACGGGTTACTAAAGCAGTTATAAGATGCGCGTGTTTTAAATCAACGAAGATGTTATAATCTTAGTAGAAAGGTGCTTGATGGTTAATAACAAGGATGGCAACTGTGTTGAATGAATAGGATTGCTGATGGTTGAGATCCACAGTTGCCCTCCATGGCGTGATCAAAAGTTGTGAGGTCTTTATTGATTGCGATATCACAGGCGGGCGCCACATGGATATCCTCGACAACGAGTAGTATGGTGGGGAAATGGCTACCCAGCCTACAAAAAGGCATGGGCATCCACAATGGCTTATGCCTACCACACTTTCGTTAAGGAGAGAGATAGAGGGAGTGAGTGAGTGATTCATTTACATATTATTCTTTTATTCTTCCTCAGTTAAATATTTAGTTACCCATTTACCGTTAGCAAAAATGACCCAAGAATTTAATAGAATGGACAATCAAATCATCCAACAAATGTCTCATCCGCCAACAAAGCTCACTCACACGCTGCATGAATGGCTCCAACCATATTTGATGCAGATTTAAATTTTAGCCGTCAATCCTTCAGTTAGATTAAATCATCGAATGACCATTTGCAAAACAAGCTGACACAATCACCAACGTGGCAATAAGGGGCCCACCATACCATACGTTTCCAAGGAATTCCATGTGGCTGTCACCCATGATATCACAATTAGTAAAGATCCTACAAATTTGGATCACATGATGGTAGGAAACCGTAGATCTTGAGCATTCGTGATCTTGTTCCTTCAACACAGTCGCCAGCCTTATTATTAACCATCGAGTAGCTTTTTCATCAAGATTATAACATATCCGCTGATTTAAAACATGTGCACCTCAAGAACACTTTAGTAACCCACCTTTTAATGTATTAAGGCTAGATTAATTTACCACAGTATTTCCTTCATTCCTTCGGCTTCATCAGATGAGACACATTGTGCCCGCCCGTGATATCACGATTAGTAAGAACCTTGCAACTTTCGATCACGCAATGGTGGGCAACTATTAAGATCTGATGACAATTGATCGACGATCAACCAAACTTATCACCTTCAGCCTTAGCAAATAGGACACGTGGTGCCTGCCCGTGATATCATGATCAACCAAAGCGGTGTGGTGGGGTCATCGTGGGATGGCGGGGAGCGGCTGAGATCAAATGATAGTTGATCAATGGTCACGCGAAATTCATCCTTTTGCAAAACAAAACATTTATTAAAAGGATAAGGGGACATCACTAGGAAGATGGTAAACAACGACATAAGTTGTTTTTAAATGATGAAACACGGGGCCAACCAAGAATTAGGAAAATAAAACCCTGCAGAGGAAATAAAATATTAAAACAAAGGGACTCAGCCTAGACAGAACGATAGGACATAAGTCATTTTAAAACCCCTCAAAAAGTAACATCGAAATAGATCCCAAACAAGGCGTAAAATAAACACAAGGGTTTTATATGAAAATAAAGCTAAAACCACCAACCCAAGGAAAATTCTGACACCATGAAATACCAGTAACACTAGGTAGGGTACATCAATCAAGCCCTCCGGATCCTCAAAATCATCAAAATCCAGAAATCTCATCGAAATCAAAATCCGTCCATCGAAATCAAACTCAAATCCGTCATTTTCATCAAGATCGAGCAGGATCCGGTTCGCGGGATTCCAGGATCAAAGGTCAGGATCAATCAAAGTCATCAGGCACAAAAAATCTATCAGGATCATCATCCGTTCAAGTCCAGAGATTCAGGATCCAGAAAAATCAAATCATCATCGCGTCGAAATCAGACATCCCTAAAGTCCGTCGCTCAATCCGTCGTTCCGTCGGCGTCAATAAATAAATCTTTCATCAGAAAAACTCGTCAATCATCGTCATCGTCATCATCCGTCGTCAGAAGTCAAAATCAAAAATCCCAGGTCAAAAATCCAAAAACACACAAAGAAAGAAACAAATAAAGCCATCGAGGTTCGAGGTCAGGTTCAGGTCCTCGATAAAGAAAATCAGGGTCATCAAGAAAGGAAAAATCGGAAAGAATCGAAATCTCGGATCCGGAAATCGCGTCGGGATTCCGGAAGGTCCGGGATTCGGGATTCAGGATTCAGGAAGGTCCGAAAAGGCTCCGAAAAATCCAGATCATCCTAAAAAAATCAAAATCGGAAAAGTCCGTCAAAATCAATCGTTCGAAATTCAGGGTCAATCGGCAAAATCAATCTTTTATTTCGGCGACTCGCGTCGATCATCATCAATCAAAATCGTCAGGATCCGTCAAAATCAAGTCCAGGATTCAGGATCCAGCAAAAATAAATCAGATCAAATCAGATCAAAATTTCCAGAAAAATCAGATCGCAGCAGGATCAAATCCATCCAATCGTTCAGGATCAAGTCAAATCCGAAAAATCAAAATCATCATCCTTCGCGCGTCAAACAAAGATCAAAATCATCATCATCATCATCGCATCAATCGTCAGATCCAATCAAAATCAGGATTCAGGATCCAGGATCCAGAGATTAAGTCCGAAACAAAATGTCGAAATCACTTTTCAAAAAAGAGTCGGATCAAGATCCTGAAAGGGAAAGGAGAAGTCGAGAAAAGATCGAAAGGTCCGAGTCGGAAAGGAAAAATCCGCGAGAATAAATAAATCAAAAGACAAAATCGTCTTTCAGAAGAAAAACAAAGATCGAAGTCCGGTCGAAAAATCGATCGTTCGATTCGATTCAGGTCCGAGTTGGATTCGGTCCGTCGAAAATAAGTTTATCGGTCGTCTCGAATCAATAAAACAGATCAAGACCGACAAAAGGATGAGGACTTTAAAAAAGCCTCCTACACTTTGGGCTCTACAAGAGCCAAGAGGGTGATCCCTTAATGTGTTTACAACCTCTGCACCAATATCATAAACAACATTAACAATAACAGATAATCTCATTTAATAGCTCAACATAATAGGATAACATTGAGTAGAATTGGCTATTCATCGACATTATCAGCTATTTGGAGCATGAGATAACTACAACACAATCCCAAGATAAAATAGGTCATTGATTTGCAATTTTTAGAAAGCTCTAGGTAAAGACAAACAAATATTGAATCATACAACTTAGATCAGTGACATATATCCATTGTGGGAGTCAAATTCATAAGTATTCAATGGTTTATGACAGAATTAACAGATAACATATATGATCCCTAATAACATTGCATTGCAATCTCATCAATATGTATTCTAACCCAATACTACTTATCAAATCCTTATACAAAACATATCCGCCTATAACCCCATTTAAGCATTTTAATTAATTTCCCTTGTCAACAAATGATAGGAAGAAGGGATTGGCTTTGATGTGAGTAAACACCCTTGGGGAGGGATTAGTGTATAATTGTTCCAACATAGCTTCATGGAACACTGGATCTTTGCTCATTCTTGGGAAACCTTTCACCAAAAGATGTCATGAATGCACCTTACCCAAAGTATGCTTTAGGACCTCCATGCATACAAACACAAGGATTGTCATTTATCATCTTGCAGCAGTGGTACCTAAGATGATGGTACTACCCCTCCCTTGGACATTGCTCTCTTCTTACAATTGGATACATCAGTCCTCCTTTTTATTTTTTCAAAAAGATATGAAATGATTTCTAAGAAATTCCTTATTGGGTCAATGAGATCACCGAAAGTCTAGGACTTGTCAAATGAAGGTATATTATTGACACCTATCCCTTTGTTATTCAATTGTTAGGACTTAGTAATGACTATCCAAAGAGAAAATAAGATAGTGGCAACAACCATTTATATTATTTATCTCACTGCAATCCATTTCATTGCTATAGTCATGTTGTCACCCAGTGTAGATTTTTTTTTTCAAATTCATAGATAACATGAAGACAAACCTGTAGCCTTTAATGGTACTACTCTTATTCATGACTATGCTTTGTTCCCTTGAAGAACCATGATTTATGATGGTTTTTATGCTAAATATCTTCATTAAAACACCCATGTGCACGTATATTCCTTCACTATTATAGCCTATTGCTGGAATGGATGATCAATGGTATGAAAAGGTAAAGATACAACTATGCTTTGCTTCCTTCACTACTTGTTGCTGATTGTTGATTGTTGTTCATATGCACTTGTGCCATTGTAATGCTTGATGTCCTACATGAACCTGCATGGCTATCTTGTAGCATAAACTCATAGTTGTTGTTCATATACACTTGTACTATGGCCTTGGCTTCCAAAATGAGACATCTCCTGAATCATAGTTGCTTAATTGTCATTTGTAACTTTTTGTTTCTTATATGCAATCATGGTCCATGATGTATCAATCATGATGATCAAAACCCCTACATGAAAGGTTATGAGCATAGCAATTGTATCTCGATCACATGATATGAGGGTTCCATTGCTGTCATAAACCTCTTGTAATGACATGTTTTCAATAGGAATATTATCTATGTCAACTAGAGTTGATGTTTCTTGAATGCCTTCCTTTTATGCCTTTCCTTAAAACATCATGCATTGAATGTTATCTGGCAACTTGTTCACCTAATGTTTGATTGTGAAGGCCTTGAATAGAGCCTTGTGCAACTTTAGATTTTGTTTTTGTTGTTGTCCTTCAATCCCCTTTACCTCTTGTAGCTCTTGAAAAGGTGTTGTCCTTGTACTTGTATCATGACCTTGATTCAACCATTTCTCTTCTTTTGTTATGTGTAATAAATACACATAGTCTCCTCATTTTATCTTTATTGTCCAGCCACATGTCACATATGTGGGTGACCTAAGAACTCACCTTCCTATGTGATGTGTGACTGTCCAATAGGGTTATGGTGAGAGGGGCTTGACAACAACTTGAAATGATTCCTCATTGTTTAAAAGATGCATAATTTAACTTGATGCATCTATGAAGTCACTTCCTTTATAAACAGATCATGAATCTTCTTAAGAAGATTGAAGGACATGTCAACACAGTATGTTGCATCTTTTGAATCTGTCCTTTCCTATCCTATCTTATGTTCTTTTCCTGTCATGTCTTATGTTACTAGTTTTTTATGGTATTGGGAAAATCCTAAGGTTGGGGTTTTTTCTTTGACTGAATCCCTCTATCTCTCTCCCCTCTACCCATAACCCTAAACCCTAAACCCTTAACGCTTAAACTCCAAACCCTTAAACCCCCTACCCTCTACCCTCTCTCTCTCTCTCTCAAGTCTTATCCTCTCTTTATCATCTCTCACCCTCTATGTGTCTCCCTCAAACCTTAAACCCTTAGGAATAGAATAAAGTTTTGTGTTTTAATTATGATATCTAGAATTAGGCTTAGGGTTAAAATTATGATTCAATTAGGGTTAGGGTTCAATTAAAGGTAGGATTATATTTCAATTAGGGTTATGATTCAATTATGGTTGGGGTTTTGGTAAATTATAATTATCTCACATATATGAGTTTGGGGTTAGAGCTAGGATCTTGATTTAATTAAGCTCAGGCTTAAGGTTAAGGTTAGGGTTTAATTAAGCTCAAGGTTAGGGTTAAGGTTAAGGTCAGGGTTTGATTAGGGTTATAATTAGAGTTAAGGTTGTCATGAGAACTATGGTTAGTGTTAAACTAAGGATTATGAATAGCATTAGAATTATGGTTAGGGTTAGAATTATAATTAAGATTATAATTAGGGTTAGAATGAGAAGGGTTAGGATTATAATTATAGATAGACTTAGGGTTGGGACTAGCATTAGGGTTAAGGTTAGGTTAGGTTTACCATTTTTTTAGAGTTGGGGTTCTAGGTAAAGCTTGGGTTCAATGATAGGGTTAGGGTTGGGGTTAGAGTTAAAGTTCAATTACAAATAGGGTTAGGGTTCAATTAGGTTTAAGGTTAAGGTTAGATTAGGGTTATGATTCAATCTCAACAATAATTCTCACTCTAACTCTAACCCTAAACTTAATCATAAAACTAACATTGACACTATTTTTAACCCCAACCCTAACTAAATATATATCTAACCCTAACCTTAATTCTATAACTAAAAGTAATTCTAATCTTGTCTTTCATGTTGTGCTGCAAATGCTACTAGCATATATATATTATTTATTAATATATATAAAATACACCAAGAGATATCTTTGTTGAGGCACCTATTTTATAATAGTACAATAGACGCATCAAAAGGATATCTCGGCATATTTTATATATATTATTAATAAATAATATATATGCTAGTAAGTATTTAATAAATAAAATAAAATAAATATATCAATTTTTTACAATATAATTAATAAAATAATTAAAAAATGAATGAATATTATTTTAAAATTATTATATATATATATATATCAATTTTTTATTCATTAATAATTATTTCATTTTATTTCACAATTATTTTATTAATTGTATTTTATTATACAATTATATTCTATCTCTCTCCCCTCTGATGGAACTTTATATTTTTGCTCCTTATGTTCCATTCCTACCCTGTCTGGTGTTACTGGTCTTTCATGGTGTCAGAATTTTCCTTGGGTTGTGTTAGAACTGTAAAATTTTGAAAATTTCATGGCTGCACATACCTATTAGTTCCCAAAAAATGTCCATACCATAAGCACATGAACTTGTTTTGCATAACAAATTTTCCCATATTTTATCATTTGGTCCCATAGAATCCATCTAACCCTGAGTATTTTAATGTATAATTCATATCGGCAAGAGATGGTGAGGGTCTCCCCGATCCATAAAGCATTCTATACTAATATATGTCTTTTTGCAATCTATCGGCAAGACATCGGCAAAGTCTCACCGATGTTATTTCATTTGGTAATACACATTGACATGATGCAGTTTATAGTCTCAGCGACATAGGGGTCCTATCGGAAAAACAATGGTCAACGGTGTAAGTTATAACGAGGTTATTTGTGTCTTATCGATCGTGGTACAATTCCAGAGCATCAAAAAGGAATCTATAATATTCTCAACAAGTTTCCTGGAAGAGTGGAAGTTCGTGCAATCGTTGATCAACTATTGTTTGATCTCAGCTGCTCCCCGCCATCCCATGATGACCCCACCACACCGCTTTGGTTGATCGCGATATCACGGGCGAGCGCCACGTGTCCTATCTGGTGAGGCTGAATGTGATAAGTTTGGTTGACCATCGATCCATGTCATCAAATCTTAACAGTTTCCTGCCATCGCGTGATCGAAAGTTGCAAGGTTTTTACTGATCGTGATATCATAGGCGGGAGCCACATGTCTCATCTGATGAAGCCAAAGGAATGAAGGAAATACTGTGGTAAATTAATCCAGCCTTAATACATTAAAAGGAGGGTTACTAAAGTGTTCTTGAGGTGCACATGTTTTAAATCAGTGGATATGTTATAATCTTGATGAAAAAGCTGCTCAACGGTTAATAATAAGGCTGGCGACTGTGTTGAAGGAACAAGATCATGAATGCTCAAGATCTACAATTTCCCGCCAACGCGTGATCCAAAGTTGCAGGATCTTTACTGATTGCGATAGCGTGGGCGACCACCACGTGGACAACTAAAATTTAAATCTGCATCAAATATGGTTGGAGTCATTCTTGCAACGTGCAAGTGAGCTTTAATGGCAGATGAGGCATTTGCTGGCATGATTTGATCAAGATAAAATCAATTCTCCTGTTTTATTTGTATCACAAGCATTCAAGTATTTTGTGGAGCAGTTTCAGAGCCAAAAGCAAAGTTGTGAATCTCTGCAGCCAAAATTTGGGACTTCTGCAAACAAAGTCGTGAGTTAATTTATGTGCTTCCCGATCATTCTGCACTTCAATTTTGGAAAAGATTTGTTGTGCTTTTCATTGAGCTTGTTGATAAACGTGTTAGGGCTATAGTTTAATTATAGTTGTGAGAAATTGCAGTGTTTTGTTCTGTAATTTCCTATCTCTAGTTAGTCCTAGCTATTTGAAGTGTCAAATTATAAAAAAGACCCTATTTTGTCCAAGATGGCACCGCCAAAGGAACATTCTGGCCAAGTTGACTATTTAAAAAGAAACTTGTACGATGATTTCCTGGATCAATTGCCCTGCTCAACGAATGATAGGAAGAAGGGATTGGTTCTAATGCGAGGGAAAATCCTAGGGGAAGGGTTAGTATATAATTCCTCTAACATTGTCGACGCTAGGGTTCCTATCACAGGCTTGGAAATATTCAGATTATGGTATGGACAGAGGAATTTACCTCACCTCTTTTCAAATGGCTGGATGTATGATTTGGGAAAGCTGGTGGTCCCAAATGTGTTCCCTGACATAGACTTACTTAGGGCAATGGCTGCAACATATGACCCTGTCACATGGGTAATCAGGGATAATGATGGAAAGGTTCTGTTGAGCGTTAATAGAGAAGAATTCCAGTAGATTTTTGACTTGAGTGAACTAAGTGAAGACTTGGTTCCTATCAATCTTGAGGAAATGAAGCAGGAATATGCAAAGTTGAAGTCTCTTTTTAGAGCTAAGTTGCTTCCACCTCATCTGGCTAGAGCAGGAGGTTCACGATTTCATATCAGCCCCAGTGACCAGGAACCTTTCATATTAAACTATTTTGCAAATCATTTCTTGGCCACTTTCTATTCATTGTGTTAGATTTTTGGTTTCAGTTCTAGTGCGGTGATGCCTATTGCATACATGTTCATGGGGGTGCAAATACAACACCCTAACTTCTTTGTGACATATGACTTTGCTTCTTTCTTGGTTGAGAGGATACATGAAGGGTTGTCAAGGTTGTAGAAAAATGATACCAACACTCAATTCTTCTGGTATTCTATGCTGATGCATATGTTCTTGTTCAAGAATGCTGACTTTTTCTCTGAAAAGATGGAATTAAGGAAATCGGTTGATGGAGAAAGATTGCCAGTACAATTATGGGCTACAGATTTATATTGCAATAAGGAAAGCACCAATTATGTGCAATTTGATAATTTTTTTGCTTCTAGATTGAGGGCTAGACTGATGGTGAATGTACCCAGGATCCCTGAGGAATTGCATGATTTCCTCAGGCCAAAAGGGAGGAAGCCAGAATTGAAAGTTTGGCAAAACTGGGGTGACATTATCCCATACCTAGTTAGCACTGTTTTGAGAGTATATGGTTTTCAAGTAACCCCCCATATATTGCCATACAATGTGCCACCAAGAGTGGGGTTTGCAAAATTTATGTGGCAAATAGGTTGTATCCATGAGGACAACCTCACAGGGAGGGATAAGAGAACATTTTTTCCTGATTATACAGTGGTGTCTGATTTTTCCTTTTCAAAAGGAGGCTAGGTGCATTTTGAGAAATTCTTTGATGATTACCATTTGAGGTGTGTTCCAAAGCGGAAGCATGATCTTGAGAGTTTCTTTGCCCTTTTCAGACAAAGAATAAAAGCTGGAAAATTTTTGCATGAGTTCAACTTTCCTAAGGATTTGATCATAAATGAATTTGATCTAAATAGGCAGGAGCTGAACAAGGAGAAATTGAGAGCTTATGATAAGCTATTAGATATTGTGGATAAGATGGATCTGAAGTATAATCCATTGTTGGAGTTCAATCCATACCATAAGAAGATTGAATTTCTAATGGAGAACTTCAAGGAAATTATGGCCACATTGAGTACCAAAAAGATAAATTTAGAACTGAGTCTAGGTGTACAAGAACAAGGTGCCAAGCCAATTGAAACAAGGCCAACATACTAGCCTACAGAAAGGTGGCCTATTTACAAGAGGAAAAATGATGATAGCAGTGATGAAGAGGAAGTGGACAGAAAAGAAAAGAAAATAATGAAGTTGCCTTCACAACGAGGTTCAAAATTCAAAGTGCCTGGGGTAATTAAAATCATTGATTTAGAATCATCACCAGAAGACAATCCCTCATCACCACCATTTGAGCCAAGCCCTAAAAGACAAATAATTGATCAACCACAGGAGGATCTGATGGATGAAATTATTGTTACTGATCAAGACATGTAGGTTGGTATGCCTTCCCCTCCTAGGCAATTTGGAATTTGTTCTATCGATTTTAGATATGAAAGGAAAAGGGTAAAAGATGCAGAATGGAAGCATGTAAGGAGTTTCTAGATGACAGCCATTGTAAAAGCACTGTATTCTTGCAATTGGTATGGAAGATGAAATTTGAAGAATATCAAGATAAATGTAAGAAGAGAAGAGAACTAAGGCCTCACAGGTCAGACCAGGATAATGATGAGGAGGTAAAAGTTGATTAATGGAGGAATTTAAGATCACTTCTGAAGAGGGAAGAAGACTGGTGAGTCAGGTTGGTGTGTTGATTATGTCTGAATGGAACATTACAGATGTTGTAGCATTTAATGCTATTTTAAATTCCAAGCATCCTTTGCAAGAATCTGAAGAAGAAGTCAAGGCAACATTGCAAGATTCTGCCTTCAGTGAGGAATATGAAACTTTGAAAATTTGGGCATTGTCCCCTCAAGGAAGAAAGCCAAATGTTACAAATATTAATCCAAATTTTAGAGGAGGATTAATAATAAAGAGAGCTTCAGAGACCTCAACCACTGAGGCCACTAATTTGACTATAAATGTGGCCAAATTGGCCCAAAAGACTGTTGAAAGGGAGGAGGCTGAAAAGAAGAGCATAATGGAGAAGTATAACCTTTTGATCGAGGAATACAACAAGATGCAATAAAGGAATGTTGAGTTGAAGATTGAGGTGGAAAGGTTTAGGTATAAATAGATTGGGGAGACATCAAGTGCTCCAGGGACCAATACATTACCTTCCACAGCAAGGTCAGTGTCTCTTGCTTCTCGAATTGTTTCAACCCCAGGGTCTCCCAGTCAGAATCTTTCTCTCACCCCTCCTTTAGAACAAATTGATGAAGAAATAGAGTGCTCTGTTGATCCTAAAAAGAAGAAACTCTTACAAAGAATTGATGAATTGTAGACATCATTGAAGGTAAGTGAGGAGGGATCTTTTTCAAAGCAAAAGGAGATTGTTACTACTGTCTTGAGGCATTTAAATGAAAATGTTGATAGTAAATTGCTATCTATACATTCTTTATATTTTTTGTTGTTAGATGCAATAAAGAATATTGATAGGGATCAGGAAGTAGTGATACCATTGATTGAAAATTGGATCCCTAGGGCTAGTGATTTGGATGTCATGTATAAGGCTTCAAGGTTTGATACAAATAATAGGCCCCAATCATTAAAGCCTACTCAAGTGTTGGTTAAATAATTGCAAGGTTTTCAAACCCTACCAGATGATTTGAGTAGGAAGATCAAGGAATTGGTGAAGAATTTTAATGATTGGGGTAACACATTGTTACCAGATATAATTGATGAGCAAGGGAAAATCAGGTCACTCCAGTAGTGGCCAAATCAAGCAAGTGAAGTCATCAATGATCAAATTAAATTAATTTGTGATGAGTCAGATTATGACTTGTTGGTGAGCTGTATGGATAAAATCATTAGTACCTTCTCATTTTTGGAAGCTTTTGAAAGAGATGCAAATCAAGTAGTGGTAAAATACACACTTTATAATACCAAGGTGAATGAGGTGATTAATTTTGACTGGCCGACTGATGAAGAATACCAAAAATGGGTAACTAAATATTTGACTAAGGAAGAGTAAAAGGAATGGACTACTAACAGGTGGTAAATCGGATGTTGCAGTTACAATGGTTTCCAGTTTTGCTTTGATGGCATTCTCGGCGCGGGTTTCTTGTGGTTTTTTGTTGTTGCATCAAATTTTCTCACCTGACATGATGAACAAGAATATTCTCCAAGGTGATGGCTGTTGTAAAAAAATTTGGAATATCACCAAGTGTGCCAACTGGCTGGTGACATGTGTACTTTCTGGCCCGATGCTTGTTTTCTCCTTCATTTTCTATAGAAGGATTTCAAGGCCAAAAGTACGGGTTAGCAAGTTAGATAATTTTTGGTCGAGTCTAGGTGAAGTTTCATAGAAAATTATAAAGTCCAATGGTTTTAGAGAGAAATACAATTTAGGTTTTGAGTTATTCTGTAATCGGTTTTGAATTCATGGGGATTTAATGTATAACAGTACTAGCATTTGAGTTGAAATGATAAATTCAAACTCATGTCTCTCCACTGTACATGCATATCCGAATTTTGAATAAGATGACTAAGGGTTGTTTCATTCATCTCATTTTTGTGGTGTGTATAATCCTTATTTTAGCTTTAATTCAAGGAATTAATTAAAATGTTTGAATGGGATTATAGGCAGATATGTTCTGTATAAGGATTTGATAAGTAGTATTGGGTGATAATGCATACTAATGAAATTGTAATGCAATATTTTCAGGGATCTTATAAGTTATATGTTATGTATTAAATATGTCATAAACCTTTAGATGATTATGAATTTGACTCCCGCAATGGATATATGGCACTAATCTAAGTTGTACTTATTTGTGTAGTTCAATAATTGTTTGTCTTTGCCTAGAGCTTGCTACAAATTGAAAATTAATGACTATATTTTACTATGGATTGTGTTGTAGTTATCTCATGCTCCACATAGTTGATATTATCGGTGAACAACCAATTTTATTCGATATTATCCTATTGTGT
>VDFB02086081.1:304295811-304358868 GCA_007258455.2 Sequoia sempervirens | reverse complement strand
TGTTTCCAGCAAATCACATGAAACAACTAAGATATTCCAAGCACTTTAAATACCTAACATTAGAGACCTTGGGATAGTGTTCTACAATCTGATAGTAGAAGATTGTCTTTCAAGAGAGGTGATGCACCTATGCACTGCCTGTGTTGAGAAAGTGTGCAAAAACACCCATCAACAGAATTGGTGCTAGAAGGAGGGCATGGCATGTTGAGGATGCAAAGCTGAAAGTTGGCAGTTGAAAAGAGAACCTTCAAGAAGAAATTTGAGATAAAGAGATCTCTTTTAATGCTTAAACATAAAATCAAAAAATTCTAAAGGAAAAAGAAGCTGAGTCAAAATGGAGCAGCATGCACAAATCAACATCACTTAGTTGCATGCATATTTGAACAAGGGACTGAAGAAGCCACTGCAACAATTCGCGTTGGTGGATAAATGTCGGATCCATTGCACTCACAGGCACAACGAGTTGGGGTGTCTGACTTTCTTGAGCAGAATTGAAAGGGTCTTGCAAGGAGAAATCCCATTTTGGGAAATCTATCAACCTTTAGCCCTTGTAGACCCAAAGGAAGAGCTGACAACCATGGTAGCCAAAGCATTCAAGGAGCTGATCCAAGAACATTTGAGCAACAAAGATGAACCAAGATTGGAGGAAATATTGATGTATAGTTGGTGCAGATTTCACAATGCACCCCTCTGAATTCACTTGCTCGTCATGCATGAACATAATCACTCAAGCCAAGAGTTTTTTGAACAAGTTGGAGCAGCCAACTGTCAAGGAGGATGAGTCACCCCATGAGTCCAAAGAGCTATCAACATCCGGAGGACAACACATCGAAGAGAAACCAAGGGATTCGACACTAACTAGTGTTGGGACAATGAACATTGAAGCTGAAAATGAATAGGAAGGAGATGATTTTTGTAGGACAGCAGAAAGCTATGATGAAAATTCAGTCGGAAGGGAGTTGGAAGGCCTTTCCTTTATCAAAAAAGAGAATTCCTCCACTCAAGAAGAGGAGTTGGTGATAGTTGATGATGAATCAACAAAGTTTGCAGCAACCAATGAAAATGTTGAAAATCAGAAAGAGGCAGAGGTTGATAGCTTCAGAACAGCAGAAGATGATGATGAGAGTATAAGTGAAATCAGATTAGAAGATATCTCTTTGGTTAATGATAGCAATCGAGAATCCAAAAATGAAATTTTGGAGGAGTGGGAACAACCACTCGCCATGGCTATCTACCATCAAGCTTCTTTTTCAAGTGATGATGAGGACCCAGTAGCGGAAATATATGATTAGCTAGTCTCCAGATTAGCAAAGGATAGGTTGGAGCTGAAATAACAAGTAGATTTGGAGGTGCTATTGTTACCGAATTGGTGAAGACTTCATGATTCATTGCACTCGGAGTTCACATGCAGACTGTGCGAAGAAGCCATCAAGCAAGTCAAAGAACAAGCAAGGCAACCAAGCACACCACTTCCTGTAGTTGCTTCAAGGATGGAACATGAGGATCAAGAGCCTGAGCCAAGTGACAACCTAGCTTAAGGTAGTCCTCAAGAGGATGTTGGGACAACAATAGAAGAAGGACAACAATATAGTCTCGAGCTTCTGAGCGATGAAGTAGATCAAATAGGAATGTTTTCCACTAGTCATCAAGAATTTCTTCCTCTTGAAGAGAATTTGTGTACCATGGACAATAGGCTTTATGGTGAGTCTTTGGAAGGAAATTGCATAATAGATTTTTGTCCCCTTTACGAGGTTCCATCAATTGATTACTTCTTTCCATTAGGAGTTGTACTGCCGAGGTATACCCGCACAAAGGAAGTGTACATCTGAGAGGTTATTAGCAATGAAGACATACCACCTGAACCGCCTGGAAGTAAAAAATTGGAACCTCGAGGATGGGAAATGGGTTCCTTCTCCATTTACAACAATAGTGACCAAAAATAAATGATTGAACATCCTAGTGAGATGCATGAAATGCAAAAGGAAGAAGATAAAGGCGGAAGTGTTTCAATGGTTGCCAACAAACATGACATGCTCGGTCAACTACAAGATTTAACTAGTGGTCCTTCTTCCTTGGTCATTGTTGGTCCTCCTTCACATTTAGGGAGCTACAATAGGACAGATTCGTGCATGTCATCATCATCCCACAACATTGAACACCACATAAATAGGGAGAACACTTGGGAAAGGAAGTGGGACATTGTGCTGCCTTTTGAGGACAGCAATCAAGTGGACACCAGGTTTGCAGAAGATCAACGAGATGAATTATGTCTTCTCGAAGAACAACTGATAGGGATTGTCAATCTCATGTAAAACCTGGAAGAAGTTCTTGCTACCTCGTTCTCCCTTCCTTATGCTGACTTGATGCATGAAATGTTGCACCACCCAGTGCCTCCATCCGAAGCGGCCAATGCACCTGTCGATGATGCTATGCTCGCTCTCGACTGTCCAACGTTTCCACATCTGTGTGACAACATCCATGTTCTATCCTTCCTTAATCCTATGAATACTTAAAGCTACATGTTTCATTTTGATTATGGCAATGAGGGAGGGAAATCATATTTATGGATTAACCATGGGTTCAATGAATCACCTCAATTGCTAATTTTTCATGATGATGTGATTGAACTTGAGTGCTGCAATGTTGAATTTCTTTTTTTATAATATAAAGATAAATTTTTATGGCTAAGAACGAGAATGATTTCCCGTTTGCTTGTGCATGCACTATGAAATCCAATGAACATTAATGTCATCTTTCCCTACTTGAACATAGTTCTTTGTAAATATCTTTGTATGTAGTTCATTTTGAGTAGTGTAGGTTTCCTGTAAATACTTCACTTTCCTGCTTTCCTTAGGTTAGTTGGTTTCTTGTAGGTTGCTTGCTTTAGAGTAGTTTCTTCGTTGTTTTCTTTTGCTATCCCGCTTTGGTAAGTTTTGGTGTTCGCTTTCTGTTTGCTTTGCTTTTGTTGTGTTGTTGCTTTGCTGCTGCTTTGCTCGGGGTCCCTCTACTTTTGGCTGGGAACATCTATGCGCACAACAACCATACTTATCGCTTGGGTTTGTTCTATGTATTTCTTTGTTAAACTCTAATCAAGTTTTCAAAGTGGATGGTGAAGGTCTTCTGTTAGTGTCAAGTGAATCCAAGTGTTTAATTCAAAGAGGATAAGTTGTTGGTTTAACTTGACTCTGATGTATTCTAAAATCTTATATCTTTTACACACTTTAAGAATCTTGAGGTCACTGTAGGTCCTTTGTGAAGTCTAGTTAAGTGAAAATCTAAAATTCTGCTTCAGTGCCACTATGATTCTCAGCCCTAAGTGCGAGCTTCATTGCTTGCAGGTTGAAATAAAAAGAATTGAAACTTGAAATAATCAAAAGAAAGAAAAGAAAGAAAGCATTGAAAATTTAAAGAAAGAGAAAATTCAAATTTTTGGGGGTATCCGAGCAACTCTACCAGGGATATGGACACCCGTCTAGCAGTAGAACAATGTTCGGGAGAATGAAAACAACAACCTCGTCGAGGCTATGGACACGCCTGACCGACAGCGAGGCAATGTCCCAGATGATTTTGGAGTTAGAATAAACTACGTAACTTATCTTGATGGAGCTTGGGTTCCTGTAGCAACTGAGGGATGGGAATTAACACAACTGCACACACTTGGATTTTTAGCATACTAAAGGTTGGATTAACTAGTGGTTTTGATCCTTTGGTTGACCATTTGGTTTATTTTCCCTAGCATGAAGATTAGAACTAGAGATTTTGTGTTCGTGATTCTAGTTTGTCATCAAATGCTCTGGAGCATTTCCCTAGTGAGTCACCAAATGTTGTGCATGTTTTGTACAAACGCCTCGTCAAGGGCAAGGACCCCCTCTTTTTGCTCCCAATGGGTTGCTTTTCTCCCGTCTCATTTTGTGTGCCCCTTTCTTAGAGCCTAATTGATCATGTGCCTTCAAATGATCAAATTCCCCTAACCAAATTCACCTACCTGAGTTTCACCAGGCCTTTTGTTTTTGCAGAAGTGCCCCTGTGGGTTTCCCTTCACCCGTTGCCCCTGCATTCTTCGGGCCTCGCAGACCCATAGCTGTGGGTTGCCTCACGTGGGTCACCACTCATGTTTTGATATTGAGTAGTGACTAATGCACAACTTCTTCCCACATGGCAGGCTCTGTACTTAGTTTCTCCGTACAAGCCTTGACTGAGCATCCAAACGAGCGTGAGATTCCACATCTCCCCTAGCCTAGGTTCGCCATACAAAGAAATCAATGCATGCCATTAGTGGAAATTGGCCCATAAATGTTGCTCCATGCCCTTTATTTTACCTGGGGCATTCAAATATGGGATGAAGCGAAGTCCCCCTTCCTTTTTTCTACTTTTTGCCTTGTTCCTGCTAACTTGGTCCTTGATCGTTTGATTCGCTTTATCCTTCATTTTTTACTTTGGGGACAAGTTTCCTATGGATTTGGGATATTTTTTTGGTGCCTAAGTGAATTGCTAAGGTTTCGTTAAGTTTCAGGAAGTTGCAGAAATTTCATTCTAGAACCCGGCCCCTCCATGGCCATTTCCGGGACTTCGTCCCTCCTTTGTCATTTTGACCTTCCGTCGGCCCCCAACGTTCCAGCTTCTAGAACCCAACCCCTTCATGGCCGTTTCTAGGACTCCATCCCTCCTTTGTATTTTTGACCTTTTGTCAGCCCCTAGCATTCCAAATTCCAGAACTCGACACCTCTGTGGCCGTTTCTAGGACTTCATCCCTCCTTTGTCATTTTGACCTTCCATTCACCCCCAACATTCTGACTTCTAGAACCTAGCCCCTTCGTGGCCATTTCTGGGATTTTGTCCCTCTGTCACCATCTGAGACTTTCCTTCTAGGCCATCATGTGCTCATTGTCATTTCAAAAGGGTGGTGACCCTCTGGCTTTCCCCTTCCAAACTTCTCTTTTTCAAATAGGTCAAATCTTGAGGAAGTATGTCTTGGCACTATTTCTCCCCCTTTTCCCATGTGCTAAAATTGGAATATCTTGGTTTTTCTAAGTTTTGTGAGGTCTGGGAACTTCCCTTGGGGAATGTTGTCCCTCGTTCATTGTCTGCCTTCCTTTAGCCTTCTATTAGTCGCTCAACTTCCATTGGCACTTCTGAGCCCGGCCTTGGGGAATGTTATCCCCCATTCACTATCCACCTTCCTTTCTTCCTTCCGTCAGCCCCTGACATTGGCGCCCACACCCCTGAGCATGCATTAATGTTTATGGTCCAAATGAGCCCCAAATGTGGAACAATGATGAATATTATGCTCTTTTGATGATGCATAGATGGATCTAACAAGGAGTTTTCAAGATTTGAGTAACGTTTTCCTTTATTTGTGTATGAATGCACTTACGACACTTCATGTACGTAGGATTCAAGAAACCTACCATGGGTCCGTCGAGGGACCCATTGAGAAAGTTGAACAAGGAAAAGAACGTAGCTCCTGTCACCATTCATTTTATGTCCACCTTTCCTTGTAGCACCCATCAATAGAGTTGGCATTAGAAGAAGGCCTATGTCCTTGAAAGTGGTGGGAGGGAGCAACTATTTTCTCTCTCCAAACAAACGATCACAATCCATCATGAGCTATCTCATCATTTGATCCATTTAACAATGATACAAATATGTAGGTGAGTTTCATCTCATCCAATGGACAATGTTGTGAACGCATCAAGCAAAGGGAAACTTTAAGGCAATTTCTGCTACAGTGAAAAGGGCAATCAGCTAAATGACAAAACTGCTACAATGCCAGGGTAACTAGATGATGAAATAAGAGACAAAAGCTATATTTTAAATTCCTTTATAATGGGGGGTAGGTGAAACCCTAATGTAAATCAAATCTGGGCCACTCATTGTGAATTAATCCTGGCCATTCATTTGGGCTTTGGAAAACTATAAATAGGGGCTTGCCCCTCATTTGTATAGGGTTGGAGAGCTGGTGTAAAAAGAATTTGCAGCCATAGAAGACAAAATTGCATGATTTTATGGATGTTCTCTTTGATTTTGCTCATCTTTCATGCATGGTTCTACTTCCATGTTAGTTTCTTGAATGGAAGTGGTGATGGTGTTTGTTGTTACAGTATTTGATGAATTTCCAACTCAGGATTTTTGTGATTTGTTGATGATGAATCACTTTGTAAAGCTAGTATGAGCTATTTGACATTGTTGCAACTAACTTCTATTGTGTGTTTATGAGGTGAATGCACAATCTGAAAATCTGTAGTCCTTAGAAGATTGCACTAGTTTTGTGTAGCTGTAGGTTCTCTTGGTCAAGTAAAACTTAGTTTTAGGGAGTTTTTCTACTGTAGCAGCCTCCATGATCACTATTCATTCATAGTTTCAGATCCAAGAACTTTCTCTCTTCTCTACCCTTTTTTTTTTATAATTGACCTATGTTAAGGTTCATTGCACATTGTAAAGCCAAATATAATGATGAAATGGAGTTCAAGATTGTTGTTTGAACCTACAACAAATGCACAACAACTATGAGGAGATTGTTCTTAGATGATTCATGATGACTTGGGCATCTTGGAGGAGCATTCTCATTCCCCACTCTTGGTCTACTCGATAATTTATCATCTAAGAGGTATTTCCCATTGTTATTTTTAGATGCATTATGTTTTATGCTTTATATTATCATGCATATGGATCGTGAGCTATGGTTTTCTGGTTCTAGAGGATTCATTTGAGGGATTTTGGAATGTTTATCTCCTTATGCATTGTGAGATTATTCATTGATGTTGAGTTTAGGAGATGTTATGGGG
The DNA here is from genome assembly GCA_007258455.2 of Sequoia sempervirens. Classification (NCBI taxonomy): domain Eukaryota; kingdom Viridiplantae; phylum Streptophyta; class Pinopsida; order Cupressales; family Cupressaceae; genus Sequoia; species Sequoia sempervirens. The sequence continues at coordinate 304,352,083 of VDFB02086081.1, read as the reverse complement.
ATTATTACCTTGGGTTGGGGATGAATTTGGTTTGATCTTCCTTTGGTTTGAGATGAATATATATTGTTTATTGTTAGATGTGGATAGTGCTATTCTTTTTGGAATTTTATGAAGGAGATCATACTTATCACAACTTAGCATTTAGAGGTGTTTGTACAAGGATATGCTACAGGTTTTTATTTTCACATTCTCTTTGGTCTTGTTCTACTTCTTGGATTTTTGTATTCACATGACATTGGATTTGAGATGTTGTGTGGAGCTATGGTGATCACTATGTTTGTGGTCATGTGTTGTTCGTTATTCTTTGGTGACGACATGGACTTTCCTTTATCTCTTTCCTATGTTGGGTGTGAAGAACTTGGGAGAGCCATGGAGACTTGTGATGATAGATGTATTGCAACATATTGGATTGCAAGATTTGCATATCATTGTGGATGTTCCTTGGTACTAGATGATATTGGTTACACTTCTATGTGATGTTATTGGTGGAACTTTGGATTCTTTGATCAATTTTTAGATTTTACATTACCTATATAGTGGAAGTTCCTATTTTTGTATGTTTATTATATGATAGGTTTGACACTTGGAGCTTGTGATTTCATGTTATGGATTGTATATGTTGATGGCATGTGGTTCACTTGTTATGATTTGTATACCTTTGAGTTATGGATAATTAGATGTGTTAGCATTTGTTGTGGGTTCTATTTTCAGATATGGTGATTATATCTTGACAACTATTGATACATGTTTATTACCTTTGGATTGAGTGTTGTATTGGGATATCGGTTGGAGGCAAGACTTATGCTTCTTTGTGATAGACAATGTGGCATATCTTTGTGCATTGGCATGATGGAGGATGAGAGAACTCATGCTTGAGATGGTGGCCACCTTGATTCTTGTTGTAGGTATCTTGATGGAGAACATGGAGCACTTTGATTTCTTGATGGTATATGTGCCTATGGGGGTTTTCCCCTTGTTCACATGTTTGAGTATACTTGTTTACCCCTTATGCAATGTATACAAGTGGGATAATATTAGGAAAATGTGTGTTTTCCACCTTTCATAATGTTATAATGTGATATTTATTTATGTATTATGTGGCGCACTTAGGGAATATAGGGATGCATGTATCACATGTGCTAGCATTCTTGGGTTCTCTTTATGTGTTGTATGTAACATTGGATTAAAATATTTAATGTGGGGTCACACATGGGAAAATATTTAATGTTGGGGAAACTTAGTACCAAGAATTAAATGTGGGGGTTAATGGTTTTGTAAGCTAATGGTATTAGTCACATGGTTTTATGTAATACCACTTGGTGGTTTTGTGTGAGCTTGTTTCTATAAAAGAAAACACATGGGTAGTTGTCTAAGGTTGGTTGGTTGGATTGTTGGCTATTTTGGCTAAGGGGTTGAGAGCATCTCTTGTTTGAATTTTTTGAGGGTTGAAGCATGGTATGGGATGTGTGGTTACTTGCTTGTTCACATGGAGTTCTTGTAAAGGGCTTGATGTTTCAAATGTGCTCATGAAGAACTCTGAAGATGTATTTTAATGTTTATTGCTGAATAATACATGAGTGATGGATGATTTTGGAGGAAGGGTTTTTTTACCTTTTTAGGGATTTCCTAGGGTATATATTGTGTCATATTTGATGGTATATTGTCTATTATTTTGCATATGGAGTTTGAATATTTTTTTGCATATATTTCTCTATTTGGGTTATGTGGAAATTATCTTAGGTGGATGCATATTTCCTTTCATGCAAACAAACATAAAATTGCTAATTTATTCTAGATTTTTCATAGGTGGAAGAGGTATTTGATATTTTATTAATTAAACAATATCAAATATTGGTGTCATAGTTTGAGGCTTATTTTTGAATGATATTAGTGATCATTGTGTTGTGAGAGCTTCTAGTTTTGTGCATTTAAAGTTGTTGGTCATAACTTATTCATATAGTCAACGTGAGGGTTCAACATTGGTGGGAGATTCTCATACAACCAAACACGAATGGTTAGAAGACTATATTCATGGCCTTTGGGGATTATAAGGCTGGTTGTCATCTTCCTTGAGTAGTTGTGGGTCAATTATGATGAGGATGGTTGTTGTATGGAGGTTATTAGACCCAAATTTCATTGTCAATATTATCGCTTCCTTGGAAAATACTACATTTTGAATGATTATTGTTGGCTAGAGTGACCAATAAAACTAACAAGGGTAGAAAAATAAGGCATCGACTAGATTGGGTAAGTGTTAGGTGATTTATAAAAAAATTAGAGAGAATTTTATGGTTGGTTACAATGGGAGTTACAAAGGATGATGTGAGGTATTGCTGATGATGGTAACATTGGAAATGAATAGACTGATGGCTGGTGTCCTAAATTTTTTGAAGATATTATAAAGTGTAGCCTCTTTCCTAGTGTCGCCATTACCTTATGAATATTCGAGGGTCTAAAGACTAATAGGTGGGAGGCATAGAATGTAGTAAGGGTTTGTGGAAGTGATGGGAAGTATATAGGTCTGGGTGGTGACCAATCAAGTGAAGCACAAAATAATAGAGCAATGAATGTAGAGGGAATATAATGTTTGGATAATGTGTTATCTTCTAGACTAATATTCAGGTAAGAATTGTAACTCATTTGATAAGCTTACATATTTCTTTAGTTAATTATTGTCATTTTGAATGAAATAAAGTTGAGTAAAGTAATATTTTAGCTAGATCCATGTTGAATTTATGGAGTTGTGAATGTTATATTATCATTAAAAAAAAGGTTCAAGTCAATGCTAGATTGGAAACCTTACTGGAATGAATTCCTTTATATTTTTTAGTTAATAATCTATTAGTAAATAGAGGATAGAAAATTTTATTTGTGGGTTGAATTCAGTTCAGAATTTTTTAGTGGTATTAGAGTGGGATTTTAGTCCTTTTGTCTCAGATTTGACACTAAAATTTTAGTACTTCACAAATTAATTTGAGATTTGCATTCAGTATGGGAAGCATTTTACCTCAAAAAAAAATTTACAACTAGAGGTATTAGAATTTCGGTGAAGGTCATGGTATCTTTAAGTGAAGAAGAGTTGGGAAAAAAAAATTAATGCAGGAGATAAACTTGAACACCTATCTTAGTCAATATATGTTCTTTTCATCATTTTGGAGGAAGTGGAGGATTATTTGCACAAGGTGGATCAATCATCTTCTCAATTAATTCAAGCAACCATGATTCTTACAATGACTTCCTTGGGTAAGTAAATTTTTTTGAGACATAAAGATAATGGGGTAAGATTGATTGTTACTTCTTGTTTAAGAAAAATCATGAAAATAACAGCTCCTAAAACTCCATACAATGATGATATAATGAAGGAGATATTTTAGTTGTTGGTGGATAGTTTCTAAGATTTGGATAATGTCACAAGTTCTGATTTTTCTAGGAGGGTAGATATACTTGAAACATTTACAAAAATTAGATTTGGTAACATCATGTTAGATATGGGTTGTGAAGATTAAATTTTTAAAATGTTTCACCGTTTATTTTCTACCATTAGAAAATATCATGCAAATAATGTTTTATAAATCATGCAGTTTGTTATTAACTTGATTATTAATGAAAGTAATGGTGTTCCATATTCAATTTTATCTCTCTTATTGAAAAGCATGTGGAAGGATGACCAAGAATCCTTATTAGTTGAGCAAGTCTTAGCTAAAATAGTGTTTTCTCAATGTGAGGAGAAATTAAAACCTTATCTGACAAAAGAGGAGTATGAAGAAGAAGAGGAGTTCACAATAGAAAATTTTGATGAAGGAAATAACTTATCTCAAGAGGTATGTATGAAAAAGATCTAGAATTACTCCATTTAAATCCACACATATACATATGTCGGGAATATGTTTAATGAAGATGTTAGATCAATAACTTTGGGTGCAAATTCAGTGTAAACCAATGAAGAGTTTGAGACTACTAGCCTCCTTGTTGACACCAATAGAATGAAAGAAAATGATAAAATTGTTGGGACCACTAATGCAATTTCAAAAAAATATCATGATGAAGTTGAGTATGTTGTAGATTTCCAAATATCCCCATGGAGAAGAGTGTCCATGTTAGCCTCAACCTTTTTGATGGGGAAAGCGATTTTCTTAAGGAAACAACCATTCATGGGGAACACAATGAGCATACTTGTTCAAACCAAAACAATCAGCTCAAAGTCCATGGGATATAGGTATTTTGATGCTAAAATATGGTGGAGAGAAAGCTTATGATGATTTTCCTTTCAAACATAGTGTTGTCCTTACCGTGCAAAACATAGAATATGCAAAGAAAATATCATAGAGGTAACCAATTTTAAGATTCATGTTCTTGAAGAAAAATATGAAAATTTATTATGTGAGGCTGATTTTTATCAAAGGCTTAGTGAGTTACATAATTTGAAGAATTAGTTGATACTCACTAAAGATAAGATTGTTGCAACCCTAACTTATTTTGGCAACTCACACAAATTTGTTGAAGAGCTCTTTTGGAAGGTCTAGGTTGAAAAGAGAAAAAAAGGAATTGAAAGAGGATCCTCTCTTACAAATTTGTAGATAATAAAAGAAGCCTTGAGAATAATGAAGTCTAATTGCTTGCAATTTCTTATAGATGGGAATCATGTTATCAAGTTTATTGAGGATAAGGAGAAAGAGTTTGATGAATTGAACCTAGAATTAAGTTTAGCTCATTTTCCCTCTACAAAGCTAAAAATCAATCATATATTGAAACTACTTCAAAGGAACAAGAATCTAACACTAGAATCATGGAAGTAAAGAAAATAATTGAAGATATTGGTGAGTTTCATAGGGATTTCAATTTGGAGACAAGTTACCCTTGGAAACATGAAGAAGAATGCATAAGTGATGGAATAATGCATAATGATTTCAGCGTTCCTTGTACCACAAAGATTCAAAATGATGATAATTTATGGGAAGAACATCAAAAATGTAATCTTAAGAAAGTGATTGAGGATCTTGACCAAATCAAAGAATACTTTGATTTAGAGAAAAATCCTAAATTGCATATTCAAATATGGGACAACAAGAGGGTTGGTCTAATTTAGAATGTGGGAATAATTTTCAATTTTTTGATAGCCCACTATTAGTAATGAGTCTGATTTGTATTTTGAAAATATACTCCTTGAATTATAGGATGAGGTATCTCTTGTTTTTGGTAACACTAGTGAGATATGGGATCCAAGTGGTGTGTGTAATTATGAGGTGAAATTAGTTGAATTTCCTATTGAGTCACCTAGGATTGTTGATGGTTTACTTCCTACAATTGACTTTTGTGGGTTAGATCATGATGTGTTGGAGGTCGAACTTGTTGGGTTACCACAAGGAAGAGAGTTCTTTTGTGGCCTATAGCTCAATAGGGTGGACATCATTGGTGTTGAATCTCCAAGCACCATCACATGCACTCTTGGTGGGGTCCATATGGAAATTAGAGTAGTGCAACATCATCATGGTGGAGTTACTCCTTGGGATAGTATATATGCATGAGATCTTTTTATGGGATATTGGTAATTAGTGATGATGGAAGGAGCATACAATGGGATACTGTGGACCTAAAAGGTGATAATAATGTTGTTGTTATCTCTTTACTCAATCATCATGTGAGTCCATTTGAGCTCTTGCAAGTGGAGTGGAGAGAGATTATGAGAAAAAATTGGTATTCTGTCGAGTTGGTGACTTTTTGGGAGATATTTATAGCCAAGGGAATGATTGGAAATTTCATTTTGGCCAAGGTTATTTAATATTGCAAAGATTCTTATTATTTACAAGTGGTGTATTTTGAAAAGTTAGATTTTAGTAGGAGATGAAAAGACATCTTCCTCAAGTCTACGCTTTGGAGCCCTCTGTCAACTTGGTTACTATGCTCTTTGTTTTTTTACCTACTTACATTTGTTTCCTTTGTCCTCGCTGCCATTGATTTGGTTTAGCTTGTAGTTTTCATGTCCTATTTTCTTGGGTTTTTGTGCTTTTTAAATTGGATTTCATGTGAAACCTAGGAGGGTTGGGTACTTCCTAGGGTTTTGGTCACCTTCTCACATAGATGTGATCTTGCATCTATGTGAGGGTGTATGGAAGTGGATTCTATGTCTAAGAGTGGGGAAGCCATTAAAGGTCATAATGAATATTGTAAAAAATTCAAAGAAGTTTTGCAATTAGAGGAGTCAGAAACGTTGTGAATAGAAGTTGGTTTCAATGTGGGAGTTGGAGACAACAGTGGAGGGACCGGGGGCCCAAAAGGAGGTAGGGCATGAGGAGGGCTCGAAGGAGGTAAGGACCCATTGTCACCTAGGGTTCTAAGGCTCAACCCTAATGACAAAATGGTTAATGATATTAGGAAAGAAGAAAATAGATTAAGAAATATTTCTATTTTTCTTGCTTGTATGGATGTAAATAATCTTTCAACCCAGAATTTTTTTGATAACTTGCTTAATTTTGTTTGGGGAAAGAAGCTAGGTATTCATATCAGTTTTTGTAGAATGATACAAAGAGGCTTGTTTGTTATTTTTTTAAAAACAATAATATGTAGAAAAGGGTTCTTGAAAAAGATTATTGGAGCATTGGTAAGTCTTTATTTAAAGCCATTACTTGGTCACCCGAGATGACCCATGAGGAAATAATTTTTTTCTTGGTGCCAAGGTGGGTTAGTGTTAAAAAAATTCAACCACAAATCTAGTTTATGTTGCCTCAACTCTTTAAATCTATTGGAAAAGTTCTAAAAATTGAAAAATCTAAGGTTACTTTGCCTCATTTGGATGTTAGAATGCCTGTCTCCTTTCATACTATGATAGAAATACTAGATGCTATAGAATTTGAATTTGATGGTAAGTTGTATAAATGTGAGATAGAAGCCTTGAGAGGCTTGAATTCTTTATTTCTATGTAAAAGTGATGGGCACCAAAAAAGGGATTACCCCAGACTAGCCAATAGAAAAAAATAATAGTAGGTCATATAAGACTGCCTTCAATAATCAAAATGATCAAAAATCCCCTACGGAGGAGAGTATAAATGATGAAAATGTTGATAAAACTAATAATCTAAACCAAAATGAGGGAGGAAACTCTAATTTTTAACCCATGACCTACCATGAAGAGAATGAATAGGTTGAGATAATTCAAGAACAAGAAAAGGATAAAAATGACTTACCTGACTCTTCCAAAATGAAGGATGATTATAGAGTTGATAACACACCCAACCCCCCTCAGAGGTGGAACTCTAAAGTCATAAGAATGTGGAGGTTGTGAATGGTAACCATGCAATGGTCACTCATGAGGATGGGAAGGCCCTAAAACTGAGAAAGAAAAATGCACAAGAGATTGTGCTAAATAATCTAAAAGAACAAATTAAAAAAATGAATCTTGAAAGATCCCTATACCCCCCAAGGCTAGGAATACTGTAGAATCAAATGGGATCCCTTATGATGAAAAGTATAAGAAGGAAAATAGAAATATGAACTGCTTTAATCCCTTATTTCAAGAAGTTAGTAGTGAGCTCAAGTCGGGAAGAAAATTCATATCAGAGAGGATGTGAGTAAAAAGAGAAAAGAAGTGAGTAGAATTGGAAGCTCACAGAAACCTAGTAAAAAAGGCAAGGGTGAGGGTATCCCATCCTGTTTTGATAGGATGTATAAGAACCAAAGGAATCCCCGGACACTAGCTGATAAATGAAGATAATTGTATTAGTTGGAACATTATCAGTCTGGAATCACCTAATAGAAAATATGTCTTGAGAGCCTTTTGTGCCAGGAAAAAGAGATTTGGACTACCTCCTATTGCAAGAAGTGAAGGTAGTTGTTTTTAGTTGCATAATACCTGAAGATTCAATTGGAAGCAGGTTGTTGCTTTTACCACAAATCACCAGAGAGGTAAAGGTGGTAGTGCAATTCTCATTGGACCAAAATGGAATCCCTTTATCATTAAAAATGGATGTTCCTCTTGTAATAGATGTTTTTGGGTAACATTTGAAAAGAATGGGAAAAACATTGGCATCTGCTTGTTGTATGCACCAAATGACTATAGGGAAAGAATTGAATCTTGGAGATGGTGTGTGAATAATCTTCCAAAAACCCCATGGATATTCAGTGGGGATTTTAATATGGTTGAATGTAAAGCGGAAAAGATTGTTGGATTCCCTTGGGGTTTGAAAAGTAATGAGAATTTTTATTGGAGCATATTGAAAAAGCTCCTAAACCTTTTTGATCCTTTAGAAGGTAAAAAGAAAGAGAGTAAAAGCATCCAGTATATATAGTGTAATAATCAAAGTGAGAAAAAGAGGGTGTATTGTAGACTAGATAGGTTTTATGTTCATGAAGACTATTTTAGTTTTGAATCCAAAAATGATTCCAATTGTGTTGAAGTGGAAACTCTGACATTGTTAGATCACTACCTAATTGAAGTAGCTATATCTATTTAAAGACTGGAGGAGTTGCATCAAAAGAAAGGCCAAAGGGCCTATTCAAACTTAATACCTCCTTATTAGATCACCCTAACTGTGTGGATAGGGTGAAAAACTTGAGGGAAATCAATAAAGGAGTATTTTTTAACCCCTCAACCATTGCATCCTGGAATGACCTCATTAACAGTCAGAAAAAGCTACTAAAAATAATGGGAAATAAATTTGCAATTGATAGTAGGAAAGTAGAGTGCTATTTGAACGATGAATTCCTAGGACTTGAAACAAGGGTACAATTGGAAAAAGACAATGAGGAACTGATAAATAGATTAAAAGCCATAAAAACTATCTTAGGAAGTTTTAGGTCAAAAAAGCACAACGTGCTAGAGTAAGGGCTAAATTGAATTGGGTTAAAGATGGTGACAAGGGAACGAAATGCTTTTTTAATATGTTAAGGGCTAAACATGTTGTGGAATCAGTTGGTTCGATAAAAAATGAACAATGGATCCAAGAGGAGAAGGAAATAAAAGGGGCCTTTGTTGAGTTCTACAAAAAACTTTTTACTACTGAGGATGATAATCCCCAATGTAGAATGGCTCAATATTTCTACAAGCTTCTAATACCAAAGAAAGTTATTGAGGAAATGAAAAGAGAATTATGCTTGGGCATAAGTAAAGAAGTAAGAGAGCCAATCCTTTCATTCAAAAATAAAAAGTCCTTAGGTGAGGATGGGATTCCTACAAAAATTTACAAGATGAATTTTGATTGGGTTGTAAAAAATTTGTTTGAAGTCTATCAAGAATTTATTAGCAAAGGTACTTTGGGGCCTAAAATTAATCGTGGTATTATAAAACTCTTTCCTAAAGAAGGTGACAAGAGTAACATTAGTAATTGGAGACCCATCACCTTTTTGAATGTCTCATATAAAATACTATTCATCCTATTCTCCCAGTAATAATTAACAACACTAAGACTAGTTTTTATCAAGAAAAGATACATTTTGGAAAATTTGATAACCAATTGGGAGGCTTTTAGACTGGGAAAAAATAAGTAGAATGTTGGCATCCTAGACTCCTAGACTTTGTGAAGGCTTATGACAGAGTTGAGTGGTCCTTTATAATAAATATGATGGAGGCTTTTGGGTTTCCAAATACCTTCTGTGACATGGTGAAGATTTTTTTCAAGGATGCTAATGAACAAATTGAGTTCAATGGCTCATTATCAAACCCATTTCCCTTGAGAAAATAAATTATAAAGGGGTGTCCTTTAACCCCTACCCTTTTTGTGATAGCTACTGAAGCACTTTGCTATATTTTGAGAACTAACAAATTAGGACCACTGTTCGAGGGTGTAACCCTTCCTAATAACACATCACTATTGAATATGCAGTTTACTAATGATACTGCCATCTTTCCTAAATTGGGTGAATTGAATATGAATAATCTTGCAAAAAGGTAAGAGTTTTTTTGTCAGGCTTCGGGCCCATGAATATCTAAGTCAAAATCCATATTTTTAAGTTGGGATCATGCTCCTCCTAGTTGGTCTAGCAAAATTGTCTGGCAATGGCATGGTTCAAACAAAGTTGTAAGGTATCATGGGATACCCTTCTCAATGAATCCCTCATTAAAAGAAATGTAGAACTGGATGTTTGCTAATATAGAAAAAAATTTGAAAGGATAGAATAATAATTATCTCTCTCTAGTAAGGAGGGTTCAGGTTTGTCAGAAAATACTTGCATCCTACTCTATTTACTATGCCTCTTCTTGGTTTTTTGCCAATTATCAAATAAATATGGTGTAGAAACTGATCAAGGATTTTCTTTGGTTAGATGGTAGGTGAAAAATAAGAAACATGCAGTGAATTAGTAGTGGTGTTGCTTAAAAAAGGAGGAAGGTGGCATTGGATTAAAAGAATTGCAAAAACAAGGTATGGCCTTAGCATTAAAATGGATAATTAAAGCACTATCTAGAGACGAACCTTGGAAAGTTCTTATTAGGAACAATCTAAAAGAGGCTACCCCCAAAAATGCTAGGAAATAGCAAGGGTTGCACATTCATGACACCTTGTTTGGTAATTATGAGATAAAGCTAGTGGGGTTTGCAATTTTTGCCAGTATTTGGAGGGCCTGGGGGTCTGTCAATGACCTTATAAAGAAGGAAGAGAATGTTAATGGGACTGCCAGTAATTTTTTTGGGTTTAGATCATTATGGTGGAATCTCTATAACCTAAACAAGCCTCTAGCTTGTGTAATATGTTGCTCAAACCTCAAATGGGATAGGAAAGGTGTCAAATTATTTAATGATATTGTGTGTAAGGAAGGCTTGAAAAATTGAGAACAATTAAAGGAAGAGAATAATCTACTTGACTCTCAGAAAAGAACATACTCCATTGTTAAAAAAATAATGATACCATATAGAAAATGAACCAATGAACAATATTTTGACACCTGGGTATGGAATGATGGCTCCCCACTTTTGATTGTTAAATCCACTAATCTATACAAAATGTTAACCTGCCCTTTGGAAGTACTAAACCATGTTAATAAAATATGGAATCTCGATCTTAATAAGAGTATAACTGCTATAAGTATGTTAAAATTTGTCGGTCTCAATGGATTGAACCAACAAAATATTGCTTCAAATGGTTGCTTTGGTTAAAAAAATTGGTATGTGGTCCCTCTAATCCTATCTGTGATGTGTGTAATGAAACCAAATATGTTGAACATATTTTTTTAGTTATCCTTATGCTTATGCTATTTAGTCTATTTTTATGGGAAACTTGGTGGGGTGGGATAGTAGGGATAGAATCTCCTAGTTTGAAATTTTGAGTGGGTATGTTAAAGGTTTGAGAAATGATGCTAATGTTTTTTGGTTTGTCCTATCTACTGAGATTTTATGGGTTTTGTGGAAAGGAAGGAATGAGAACATGTACCAAGGAAGACAAAGGATCCTTACTGAGTTGAAAATAGACTCACATTTCTTTTAATTGTGGAATAGGTTACCTTAACTTTGAAGATGGGCCAACTGACATATTTATGAAGATCATGGATGAGGGGGCTACTCCTCTATTTAAAGAAGATATCAAAGATACAAATTATTGGCCATAGGACTTAAGAGAGGTTGATAGTAAGTTCAAGAATGAGTACATTGACTTTCAGAGTTAGTATTCTAAGTTGCACCAGTATGAGATCAGGAGAGATGAAGCTATGAGGGATTTGGAGGCCTCACATTAGAACTTTGATAACAGTAGCTAGGAGAATATCTCCCCTCCTATTGGTTACTTTCCTAGGTTTGACTCTTAAAATTTTAGCATAAATGTTGATAAGGGTAAAGAGAAGGAAAAGTAATCACTTTATATGTAATGCTTGATGAATATTTTGCTACTTTAATTCTCCTAAAAACTATGTTATAATACTTTTGATATACTTTTTGGTGCCTGGTTGGGCTAATGTAACTAAAGTGACCACCTCAATCACATACATATTGTAACTAAACTTGCTTACTTTTAATATATTTTGTGAACAAATTCCAATTTTAAAAAAGTTAGATTTGAACAACTACAAATTTGAGCAATTTTAGTCCACTCAACTCATTAACAGGGTCAGTTTGGGGTCTTAGATGGAGAGGATGATAGGTTTGGCTAACCAATTTTGGTATTGGTTAGGTTTTTGGGCACCAAATAATTGTTATTGCATATGTTCAACTTGCACTTATGAGTTGGGTAGCAGATTAAATTCTGATGAATTTTTTTATGTTGGAATGCAAGGTGTTGGAAATGTGGGAGCTAATGTTAACTTTCTTGAGCTTATCCTATGGTGCCTTGAATTGGTTTTTTCGAAGAACAATTTTATGAGGAGTTGACCGAGTTTTTGCAATATTTGATTACTCTTCTTGTAGATGGATTTTATGAGGTCATTTATGCAGGTGTCCAACAAGATAGTGCTTTGAGTGGATGGAACTACAGACCTCCTAGATTGAAGTGGGAGCCTATGGTCATAATTGGTTCTAGTTGGGATCAATTTTGTGATTTTTGGATTGAGTTGGCATTGCTTGAGGATAAGAAATATTTGGGAAGGGAGGACTACAATGTCCCCATTTTTAGTCACTTCAACATAGAAGTTAGCTCTAACTTTCTTGATGAGTTCTAGCAAGTTGTCATAATGGAATTCATTGGCTAGTATTGAGCTTTGGGGTTTTTTCTAAGTGCATTAATGCTTTTTGGGAGTAATTTTATCCTATCAAATGCATTCCAAACATCTTGGAAGGAAATATTATTTTTGGAAGGTACCTATTTTTAGTAAGGCATGTTCTGGGTGAGTTCCTAAATATATCGACATCCCCAATTTTCAATTAGGAACTATTTTCTTATTTTTTGTACCTTTAGTTAGGTGTGTGGGAAATAATTAATAATTAAATAATTAATTGTAAGTTGTTGCATAAAAGCATATTTAAATAATGAGTTAAATTAATTATTTATAAAGTAAAGTGACTAATGTGCCAAAAATGTTAAACATTTAAAGTCACTTTTTAGAGCAATGAGGGATATAAAGAGATTTTTGAAGCTCATTTGAAGATTATACTTGATTTATTTTCATCTAATTGGATTTTGGAGAATTTCTTGGGAGCTGAAACCCTAGGATGAAAACCCTAAGGGTAAACCAATTTCGATATTGGAAGACCTATCCTAGTTGGTGTAGGTGGATCCATTCAGGTTTCACGCTTGGATTGAATGATGAAAGTTTATATGATTTTTTGGAGGTTTGCAAGAAAATGAAAAATTGCTAATTTGTTTGAGAGTGTTCATAGGTGAAAAATATATTTAATATTTTCATTAATTAAACAAGATCAGATATTGGCGTCATAGTTTGAGGCTTATTGTCGGATGACATTGCTGGTCATTTGGCATGAGAACTTCCTACATTGTGCATTTGAAGATACTAGTTGCAACTTATTCATATATTTTGTGTGAGGGTTCAACATTGGTGGGCACTTCTCATACAACCAAACATGAATAGTTTGAAGACTATATTCATGGCGTTTGAGCATTATAAGGTTGGTTTTCCTCTTCCTTGAGTGGTCATGGTTTAGTTATGAGGATAATGGTTGTTGTATGGAGGTTATTAGACCCAAATGTCACTATCATTACTATCACTACATTAGAAACTACTACATTTTGAAGTGATTATTATTGAATGGAGTGACCAATAAAACAAACTAGGAAAATGACAGGTGATTTATAGAAAATTTAGAGATAATTTTATGGTTAGGCGTTGGAGTTTTTTGGAGTTGCAAAGGCTAACGTGAGGTATTGTTGATGATGGTATTGCTAGAAATGAATAGACCAGTGGTTGGTGTCTTGCGAATGTTGAAGATATTGTAAAGCATAGCCTCTTTCCTAGTGTCTCTATTGCCGTGTGAACATTCGAGGGTCTAAAGACTAATAGGTGGAAGATAGAGAATATAGTAAGGGGTTGTGGGAGTGTTGGGAAGTATACAGGTCTAGGTGGTGACTAGTTAAGTGAAGCACAAAAGAATAAAGCAATGAATGCAGAGGGAATTTAATGTTTGGATAATGTATTATCTTCTAGACTGATATTCGTATTAGAACTATAACCCATTTGATAAGCCTAAATGTTTATGTAGTTAACTATTGTCATTTCAAATGAAATAAATCTGAGTGAAGTAGTATTTTTGTTGGCTATGTGTTGAATTTATGGAGTTTTGAATGATATATTATCATTAAACAAAAGGTTCAAGTCAATGCTTGATTGGAACATTTGATGAGTGCACAATCTAAGAAGGGAAAAGACAAGTTACAACAATAAATTGGACTTTTTGAGGCCTCGACGGAGATTCAAATGTGTTTTTTTGTGTTTTTTTTTAGGGTGGGATAATTATTAGATGGATTATTTATCTTTATTAGTATTTTAGTTAAGACTTGAAGAAGATAATGAACCTTGGTACAACCATAGATAAAATATAGTGAAAGTTTTCATAGTTCCATGGGAAGGGCTAAAGTATTGGTAAAAGGAACCTTTCATAAATGTAATTATGGGTACCAATGGCCTAAATAGAGAGATCAATTAAATATAAATTTAATTTGAAACATGGTAATCCAACTCCTCAATGATTTAAATTCTACCAAAACTTTATAGCGGGGTATAATGAAAATAGATCCCACCAAATGAGTATAGGGGAAGAAATAGTAGAGGAAAAGGTCAAGGTCAAAGAAGAAGGGGGTATGCTACTTATTATAAGTGTGGTGAATGAGAAGATTATACAAATTATTCAAGGTTAGAAAGGAAGAGAGTGTGTGGATTATATTGTGATTCCAACTATGATTTATTCGGTTTCCAAAGAATTGCATAATATTATAAGAATAGTTAGTTAGACACTACAATGAGTGAAAAATTGTCTAAACCAATGTGTCAAGAGGGTATAAGGTTATAATGAGAATACCTAAAGAAAACCCCCTAAATTCTCATAGATGTAAAAAAAACATAATAATAAACATAAAGGATAAAACAATTTTACAAAAGAATGATCAGAAAGTGATTACATAGAAAAGAATGAATTGTTAAGAAATAAAGAGAATAAAAAGAATCTAATAAGGTATTGGTAGTAAAATGGGGTAGTATAGACACTACAAAAAGAAAACTAGTAATGAATGAACTGAGGAATATAATATAGAGTAATTCCTCACAAATAAAGTTATGATTTGATAGTGGACAAATTTAAGAAGATCATTAAATAGGAGTATAAGAAGTATGATTATCATAGGGTTTTATTTTCTAATAAATAAGAACTAATATCAAGTAATTAGCCACTCTTACAAAATAAGATAACATGCTACAATAAATATAACATTTCACCAAATATTAGAATAAGCATTGATAAAATAAAGCAACACAATAAGAAATATGTAGCCAAAACTACAAGAATATGGTGCAAACATCTTATTTCTATAGAAGCAAAAATATATGCTAAATTTTGTATAATTTCTAGAAAATTTGGGAAGACCTATGAAGAATAGAGTTGCATGGGACTCTATACAACATCATGTTGGTAGATGCTTCACCTATAAATATCATAGGAACTTGTAGGAACACAGAAGTAAAATTATTAGGAATAAAGAGTCTAGTGGATTTTGAAGTCAGAGAAATGCAAGAAACCTTTAACAAATTCAACATGCCATACTAAACTTGGAATGGTTTATAAATTACAATGGAATAAATTGTACTCCTAGAAGGAAGAGATGTTATTTCATGGTGAGGATAGGGTAGATCATATACCCCTATATACTAATATGAATGTCACATACATAGAATAAATAGCACAAAAAGAGGATATGAGTGATGAAGGGGATGATAAGGGCCTATATTCCTAAGGAAGGATCCCAAAGTAGAAATAGATGAAAACCCAAACTCAAAGGGAGAGATTGAAATAGACAACAACCATTATAGTACTAATAGTAAAGATGTGATAGAAGAATGGATTCTTAATGAGATGAGAGTAAGGGATAAGATAGTTTTGGGGGCTAATAAGGTGTATACTCTTAGAAAAAGTAGTAAAATAAATAGGGATATTACTACAAAGGATATAATTATGCTATAATTGATAAAAATAATGATCTCAAAAAAGAGATAGTTGCACTACAAATTCCTAGGAATCATCACATACAAGGTGGATATCTCGTATTAAGTTACCTTTTAACTCAAGGGTAGGAGACCTATTAGGGTATTTAGATAACATGTAAATAATATTTAAGATAGAGAACCTTAGAAGGGAATCATTTGATGATACCCTTGTATGTAGCGCAACAAGATGGTGACATACCCACAAGCCTAACATTCCTTCCTAAAAATCATTAACTATATTAATAAAAAAGATGCTAAAAGGAATAAGGGGCATGATTAATTAGATATTATTATGGTAAAACTAATCCAAGATAACATGTTAAAAAATGTGTCAATATTTAGGACAAAGAGAGAGCTCAATGAGATACTTTGAGTCTATCTTTTTATTGGACATTGTGTCGATTCTTAAAATGATATATAAATAAAGAAGAGATGATGAAAAAAAGGAATCAGATGATGGTAAAATAATATTTTTATAAAAACTCAATTTTATGACTACAACAAACATTTGCACAATATTTAAAAAAGGAGGAAATAAGTAATTACCCTACTTGCAAAGAAGGTAAAGAAAAAAAAAACAAGATAGAAGAATGAAATATAAAAGAAAAAAATGGGATATAAAGATTAGTAGAATGGATGAAATAAATGGATGTATTACCCAAAAAAAAACCCATAAAAAAGAAATATGGAAATCCTAGAAAATGAGGAAGATTTTAAGCTTGGAGCTAAAGGTTGAGGAAGGAGAAAGGTAAATAGTTGTTGAACATTATGTTGTCATTGGTGTCAAATATATGTCAAAGTGGTATGTTAGTTGTAGATTGTCATTAATGTCAAGTATATGCCAAAATGGTATGTTTTTTGTAGATGTTGTAGAAAGTTAATGTTATAATTACTAAATGGGCAACATGGGAAATCAAGATACATATAGAATTGGTGGTTCTTGTATGTCTACTACTTTTGTGGAAGTTTGGATGTGTTTGCGGTAGTGTTATGAGGTTTGTTGATCAAAAGCAGAATATGCACTTTACTGAACTATCATTATTTTTGGTACCACATTCTACTACTATTCATAACTATGTTTTGAGGTTTGGAAGTTAATTCAAACTACACATGAAGTATCTTAGTCTCAAGTTTCAGTAGATTTAAATCACAAAGAAGTAAGATAGAAGTGATAGAGTAAAGTATGTGTTTGTTGATTGACTATGAATGACGCCTAAGTGTCTATGACTAAGGGAAAATAAATTAGCCCTCTAGGAAAATAAAAACCTACATAAACACCCCCTCTTAAGCACAACTTAGGAGCATGTAAACGATGATGGGTCCCGAAAAATGATGCCATGTTAGGTACCCATGTACATATCAAATTTCCCCCCAAAGAAGAAGCCCCCCACAAATAGAGAGAGAACACCCCCCCAAAATAGAGAGAGAATATGAGAAGGACTAAGTAGCCCCTGGAAGAGATCTAATGGTAGATGCTCGAAACTGGATGGAGAAGATGGTCTAGGTTTGTTGAACAACGTTCCTCCCCTTAGGAAGAAACAAAACCAAAGGTATGTGCAAGATATATCCCAAGTCCTAAAAGGAATATGTAGGAAGAAAGTGCAAGATGTATGAAGTCTATGAGGTCAGCTCAAGTATCCCCATGTCGATGCTAAAATTTGTCACAATCAAATTAGGCATTCTAGGCTACACTATTGAAGATGACAAATCAAAATCTCCTAGAGATTGATGTAGAACACGAGTCAAAGACTCAAATATCTCCTTTGAAGATGTCTCCTCCAAATGTTGATCCAAAGTATTCACACTCATGTCAAGTTGTAATGAATGATCATGAATGAGAGGGTCAGAGAGATCCCTCACAACAAATGAATAAGAATCAACTTCATCAAAGAGAAAATGAATACACTCAATAGTGTCTCCCAAATTTTCAATATGTGTCTCCATAAACAAGTCTAAAATACATGTCAAGAGATCATCCCACAAAGATAAATTTGAAAGACAATGTATGTCCTACTACAAGAAGTTATTGGAATCTTTCAAAGAAGCATCTCGAAACTTTGAAGTAGAAAAAAATGCAAGGAAAAAATATTGGTCCTCAAAGAGAAGACATATGTCCTCAATAGTGTCATCTAGATTCGAGATGAAGGACTCTACAAACAAACAACAGATGTCTATTAGAAATTGGTCCCAATGAATCTAGAAGACATAAGTGATCATGCTTCAATAAATCACTAGAGGCCCTCGAAGAAGCATCTCTAGAATTTGAAGCTGCAACAGGTGATGGGGTATCAATGAATTGATTATTCATAGAAGATGCATCCACACAAGATGGGGCAACATGAGTCTTAGTATCATCCACACTATCTTGGTTCTCTAAGGAAACATCAATTTCAGATGAAGATTCAATGTCTCCATACAACTGCTAGATGATGGTCCAAGCAATGAAAGGGCACTCAATGTGCTCTATGTGATATAGAGTATCCTTAGAAATAGAAAGATATATTAGTCCATAGACCATGTCATTATTGTTAAACCATGCATTCTTTTGATCAATGTCACTTGGATTAGGAATGAGTCCAAGGAGATAGAGTAGTAGATCCCGCTCAAGTTAGTGACTATTTATCCCTTGTTTCAAAGACAAATAGTTCTCTCAATTTAGCTTGACAACAGAAGGATGAAATTTAAGAAACATGATTAACCCCCCTTAAATGGAACCATATCTCAGTTCATGATTATAAATTACTTGTTTAATCCCACCAAGAATGAGTGCAAATGATACCAAATAAGAAGACCAATACTCTCCCACCCTTTAAAATAATATCAAAAAATCACCCCAAATATTATAATGTTTGCACTTTATAGTTCAGTGCATTTACAAAGTCTTTTCCAAAATAGAATGCTCAATAGGCTCAAAATAGCTAAAATTACAAATTCTGGTACAAAATGAACTTGAGACAAAATATGTAAAAATAGCCTTAAATTTGTGTAGTTCCCTTCACCACCTTTCCAACACCTATCTATTTCTAAAAATTAGAGCATTGGGGAAAAATTTATGGCATGTTGAAGAAATTAGTAACAAACAACTTCAACCTGAAATATCTAGTATAAAAAGGAAAAAAAAAACTTTTAATACCTCCATGGATGGAAATTTCTCATCTCCAACTTTTTGGAGATATCTTGTTTTTTAAAAATGGACAGTGGAGAAAAGTTATGCAAAATTGAAAAAAAGGCCCAATTTGGCTAATAAGGGGAGCCCTGGTGGCCCCCTAGTGGCTACTAGGCAGTGTTGCTCATCTTGGTGGCCAGTGGGCAGTGCTTTGGCAGAAAATGGGTGGAGCTCCTTGTCGGTTACCATTTGATGGCTAGGGGTTTATAACTAACTATGTGGTTTACTGTTCTTATGTCACAGTTTAAAGGTTATCGCTATGGTTTATACAAAGCTGAAAATTTAAAAAAGTTACCACTGTTATGCGGCCATTACTAGTGGACAATTAGTAGACTACTTGGCTGCTAATAGCTCAAGGGCCACAACAGCTAAGATAGGACTACTTCCCTTCTATGGGCAGCCTTACTACTTTAGGTGTTGAGTGCTTAAGCACAACACTCACAACACTTAAATGTTATTTTATTTTATTTTAGTTGAAAATTTTAATAAAAACATTGCTCAAATTATTATTTTTTTGAATTTTTTAATTTGTAGACAATACATGTGTGACCTGGGGGGCCATACGACTCTCCAAGCAAATTTTTTTCCCTAAAAATAACTTTTTCCAAATATCGGCAAATTTTATGTTAAAATTCATCTCCTCGGCCTCCTAAATGCAATGGCGAAGTCCTTTTTGGCCGAAAATTCTCTTGGAAAAACCTATTCACCATATCTTAGCTTCATTTGTCAAATGATCTCCAATTTGAATGAAATAAAATCCAATCTTGACTTTCTCAAGCCTTCTGGATGTGTTGGAATAGTCAAAAAAGCTACAGTATAATCAACAATGTTGCAATCAACTAGATCTCACAAAACACATGAAATATGAAGAGGTTATTAGGTCTTTGCAAACCATTTCTGATTCTCCAGATCATTCAAAACATAAGAGAAGAGCATACAAGAATTTACAAGATCTTTACAAGAAAATCAATTTCTCAATCAAGAATCTATAAACATAGATTTATCAAAACAAAAGCTCTGATACCATGTTAGAAATCTAAAATAGATTGAATAACCTAAGGAACTTTTTAAGAGAAAATCAAAGTTACATAAATTGGAAAAACAAAATAATGCAAACCAAGAATTTGAGAAATTATGCAATGTCAATATGACAAAATTGCATTAAGAGCTTCCCAGTTGAATGATCAATGTAAAATATTGTAAGAATAGATGCAAATACAAGCTAGAACTAGTGAATTTATATAGAACTAAGGAGAGTATGGAGATAGAAAATCCAACCAATAGGAATCAACCACAAAAAGTGGAGGATGCCACCAAAAGTGGAAAGTGTTCCACCCTTTAAGGAAGGGGACAACACATCATTTATCTCCTAGTTTTAAACTCACTTTATTATCCTAGAAGCAAACTTAATAAAAGTGTAGGAAAAACATAGGACTAAGAGAAAATAAATTAATCCACTAGGAAATAAAAACCTACACAAATAATAGGGTGATCCCACAATATTGGTTTACAATTTTTGGCCAAACTGGACATTGAACTGGTTTTTTTTAACTAAATCTTCACTTCCAGGAACCTATAGTTGCTAAACCATGAGAAATTTGAAGATGATGCAAACTAGTGATTTGAGACATTTTTTTTGTAGATTCTAAATATTATTTTTTGTTTTTTTTTAATCAGATTGCATTTCTGTTTCCATCTCCTTGGAAAACTAGTTTTTATTAGTAAACACCATTTTTAAAGAGTGTTGTTCACCATAAACAACATAACTTTTTTTTCTATGAAGGATAAAATTCTAATTTTTTCGAATTTAGCTTTTTAACTATGATATCTAGCAAGTTCATTTGTTTCATAGTTTTTAATTAAATGTTTTTTTCTTAATCAAGTTTTGAAGTTAAACCAATTACAATTTAGACATAGGCGGACCATAAACAACATAATTTTATTTGCATGTATCTTATTTCATTTTTTTTACTGGATCAAGGACATCAATACCTAGCCTGAACATATTTTTTAGAAATTTTTTTCATAATCTACTTTTTCCCACATTAGCAGAAAATAGAGCTTGATTTTCGGTGAAAAACCTATGTTTAATTAAACTAAAAAAATATAATAAAACCAAAATATATAAAAATTATATTCGATGGATAGCTCGTTCTAAGGACTACCATCATTCAGTTGGGTCTGTAAAGTTTCCTCCATTTTCATCCTCAACCTGAGCTTCAAAAGGAAAAATTTTGCAGAAATTTGGTAGAAGAGGGGGAGAAAGGAAAAAAAGGGGGGATTTGATAGAACACCCCTTTAAATGCAATTAAAAAATAAAACCCATTAAAGGGGGGTTCTTTAGAAGGGGGGTTTGTTAGCGAACCCTTAAGGGGGTTCTAGTGAACCCCCTTCTAGAAAACCCCTTTGTAATGTTGCGGAATTGCACCTAGGGGAAATTCCACATTCTAGCACTTTGCCTAGCATTTATGATGCCTAAGCGCATTAATGACAAAAATCCCATGGATTGGAATTTCACAATTCTAACTCCATGTGGACCAGTGGCAAAGCAACATAAGCCTAATGACATGTTTCCAAAAAAATGATGCATCAGACACCTGTGCGGTGTGCAAACATCTGCGCGACACGCTAGCATCTTGCTAGTTTTCTTAGTGTAAAACATGAAATCTCAAATCTTAGCTCTTGACGCGTGTCTTGACAGTCAGTATTTCGGGTGTAATGACTCTTTTCCACCCTTGCATGCAAAAAAAACCCTCATTTTATCTCATTTTGGGGGTCCAACTTCATTCACTCAAGCTCTCTTCAACTTCTCTTTCAGATTTATCTTATCCTTGACAAGCAACACTTCTACAAGTGAACCTCTGTTGGACTGAGGTCCCTCCAACATCTATAGCTCTCAAGAAAGCATTCAAAAAATGCATATATGTGCTCTAGAGAGGGCCTAGGCCTGTGGGTAACACTCTCTCTCACTCTTTTCTATTTACTTGTTCATTTGCTCTCGTGGTGCGGGTTCTACTCCTAAAGTGGGTTTTGCTTTCACCACACACTTTGTCCATTTCGGTTATACTCCTTTCCTATCTATATTTCCATGGAGGTGGGAACACCAAAATGGGGGTCTGACTAAGGAAAACCCCTATATAGCCCCAACTTTTTCCCCTCGTTCTTTTGTGTGTAGGTCTCAAAAAAGATCTTGGAGTGAAGACTCAAACATCTGCTTGAGGGTGAGTTTTCTCCAAGTTCCCCTTGTGCTTTTCTTGAAGTTTTTTTCTCTGTTTGATTATTCTATTTAGTAGACCTAAGTTCCAATTTAGGAAGTGAGACCTTAGTCTACCTATTTGAGCTCCTGAGATTTTTGTTGCTCAAGACACCAGGGTGCCATTTGGATGACAATGCGTCGTGTTGGCATCCTGAATCTATGTTGTCATCCTTTGGCTGAAGCTTCTCTGTCGAAGGTAGGAATCTAGAAGTTTCACTCTCTTTGGGTCTGAAGTAGTCTTCCCTGAAAGTTAGTTTATGCACATTTCCTTTATGATTTCTTCATTTTGTTCATGATGAGGTGGATAAGGGCAATTCGTTCCTTGGTGATCTCCTAAGAACGAAGAGACCCACATGCAGTAAATCCCTCTTATCTCACATTTTGGTGAACCCAACGTGAAGCATGTCAGATCTATTGTTACAATGTTTTCATGTCTATGATAATGCTTTCTCTAAGGAAGATTTCAATATGTTGGATGATGCTCTAGATAACTTCTTAGAAGTGTCCTCCCCCATTCGTAAATCTTCCATGCAAACTTCTTCTCTACAAGCTGAAGAGTCGGTAAATGTAGTAGTGGTCTTTACGACTCCTCCAAGCCCTAAGAAACCCATCATATACGTGACTCAGGCCAACACTTCTCCAAAGGAGGATTTTTCTATCTATGGAATTTTGTATCGAGATGATTCACCTAATTTATACTCATGGTTCGTAAAAGCTATGGACTCTACTTCTTATAATGTTGTTGGGCACACGCATAATACAAGAAGAAACTAGAAAAATCCGGATCAACAAACTTATGTTCCTACATCTCAACTATTCAAGTTCCTACTTCTTTACTGCCTTCTCAACCAAATCTTCCTTTAACACATAAACTTGCAATCAAAGCACCAGGTGATTATGATCTTGTTGAACAACTTCGTGTTACCCCAACTAAGATCTCACTTTGGGATTTGCTTCAGACTACTTTGATTTATCAAGAGATGCTTCAGGAAGCCTTGCAGAAGATCCTCTTTCCTGCCTCTGCTAGGCCTCCGAATGTTAATGTGTTTTTAGCTCATATTCATGTGAATTCACCAAATATTATGTTCCATCCGCAAGAACTCTCACCTCCAGATGTGCAGAAGCAAGCGAACCCCTTGATGATTATAATTAATGTTAATAATATTAGCATTAGGCATACTCACGTTGACACCAGTTCAGCTCTCAATGTTTGTGATATTGACTTACTACCTAAGATTAAAATTGATTCATCTTCTCTAGCTGCTTCTTCTTTGTACATTCATAGATTCAATAATGTTGGCCGCCAAGCTCTAGGCGCAATAATACTGCCTTTGTAGCTAGGCCCTGTTACCTTACCTACTTTGGTGTATGTGATGCCTGGCCCTTTACCTTACAATCTTCTTTTGGGGAGACCTTAGATTCATGATATGGGTGTCGTAACTTCTACTTTACATCATTCCTTAAATTTTGTTGCAAATAATTGGGTGGTCATGATTAAAGCTGATCCAAAAGTTGTTCACCTTTGCGAGTTAGCAGCTATTGGTCGGGCTTTAGTTGTCTCCACTCTTAAGAATTGTATTCCATCTTTAACTGCTGATGCTATAGCATGTTCCTCGGAGATACCCTCTGTGGAGGTTATCCCTAGAGAAAATGTCGTTAAAATAGAATCACCTAAAGTAGAAAGTCCTAAGTCCTCCCCGTCCACTTCTTTTGAATCAAACACATTATTTGGTGATGATTGGGATCCTTGGAATTCTCTGAGTTCTTCATTGTAGAATATAAAGTGAGCCCCACTCATCTAGAATTTCCAACTGCCTTTGACCAAAGGGAAAATCCTCCCATTGAGATGGAAAGTTGTGATCATATCCAGGAGACTAGTCCCTCCTCTATTGGGGAGAGTAGTCTGAATCTTGCAAAATAGGTTAGCATTTGTGAATCAGGTAAAGGAGATGATTGTGCCTCGTAGATGCATTTGATGTTCACTGGCAGAACGAAGCCCTCTATGTAGAGCCACCACCTCCCAAAGTTTTACATACTCGTTATGGTTTTGGATATCAACTCGCTTCTTGGTATGACTATGGGAAGAAAGGCCTAGGGTGTATTGAGCAAGGAATCCAAGTCCCTATTCAGTTTAAGTCGTGAAAGCGCTATCTAGGTTTGGGGTGCTCTATCGAATAGTCTAAGCAGAAACCTTGGTGGAGTGTTAATATGATTTCGATTGAACCACTGAGTTTGGTCCATCCCAAGTTGATAGAGGATAGGGGGTAGATCAAGAAAGTCCCTTTATATGTATTCTCTTCAGATGAAGCACTTGAGGAATTCCTAGGTCCTACTCCCCTTTTCCTCCCTTTCACCACAAAAGATTATTCCCATAATGCTTGCATGACCGAGCATATTTTGTAGAATCTATCTTGAGTATTGATGAGGAGGACCCTCTATCCAATGTTGATGATGATGTTCCAATGATGCATCCTGGGGATTGTAATTCCCTCCTCAATTGGGACACTATTGAAATCTCTATGGATCCCAAGTCTTCTAAAAAAGTGATTAAGATTGGGAAGTGCCTTTCCTCAAAGAAGCAGATGAGCACTCTGATCTCCTACATTCTCATCTTGATATCTTTGCTTGGACATATGAAGACATGCCCAATATTGATGAGTCTATAGTGGTTCATAATACCATCTTATGTCTCGAATCCAAGCCATTTAAGCAGAAAATCCAAAAGATCAATCCCAGGGTGGTGTTGATGGTTAATATTGATATAATGAAGCTATTGAAAGTAGGCTTTATCCATCCAATCGACTACTCCCCTTGGATCTCGAATATTGTTGTTATCAGTAAACCTAATGGTTGTATTTTCATATGCATTGACTTTCGTGATCTTAATAAAGCTTCTCTTAAGGGTGATTTTTCGTTACCTAATATAGATATGATTGTGGATTCGACAACAGGCCATGCTTTACTATCTTTCATGGATGGATTTTCAGGTTACAATTAGATTCGTATTAATCTGGAAGATCAGTACAAGACATCCTTCACTACCCCTTGGGGTACTTTCTATTATGTGGTCATTCTCTTTGGGTTAAAGAATGCAAGAGCTACTTACCAATGGGCAATGACCCTAATATTTCATGATTTTATTCATAAGATTTTAGAAGATTATGTTGACAACATCTTGGTGAAATCTATAACTCGTCAAGATCATGTAAAGAACCTTCGTCTTAGTTTTGAAAGGCTTCGACTCTATATGATGAGACTCAATCCTCTTAAATGTGTCTTTGGTCTAGACACAAGAATTTTTTTGGGATTTATAGTCTCTCCCTGTGGAATCGAAGTTGACAAAAATAAGATCGATGCTATTGTTAACACGCCTTCACCCAGGAATATTATTGAGTTGCAAATTTTACAAGGGAAGATTTAGGAAATTCATAGATTCATATCTCAATTGGTTGATCGCACCCTTTCTTTTCCTCGCTTGTTAAACAAATATGTTCATTTCATATGGGATGAAGAGTGTTATAAAGCTTTTGAGTCAATCAAATCCTATTTGGCCAATCCTCCTATATTGATGTCAGTTATGCAGGATAGACCCTTTTTTCTTTACCTCACAGCATCACCATATGCTTTGGCATCCTTATTGGCTCAATATGATGATGTTGGGAAAGAAAGAGCAATCTACTACATTAGTCACGTCCTAATTTATTATGAAACCCGTTATTCCTCCATGGAGAAACAATGCCTCACTCTTGTCTTTGCTACATAGAAGCTAAGGTACTATCTTCTCCATGCTGAAACGCATGTTATCGTGAAAAGTGACCTAAAGAATTTTTTCTCTAGTTCCAACCTCGTTGGGAGGTTAGTGAAATGGGTAATGTTACTCTCTAAGTTTGACATAAATTTCATTACTTAGAAGTCAATAAAGGGTCAAGCGGTTGTTGATCAATTGGCAGATGCTCCCTTGTCTCACTCCTTCCCAGGTTTGGATTTTTTTCCTAATGAGAACATTTTTCTGATCAATTATGACCTTGAATGGAAAATGTACTTTGATGGGTCAAGATGTTAGACTGGTTCCAAAGAAGGTGTAGTCCTAATGTCGCCCAAAGGTAAGTCAGTCCCTCTCTCCTTTTGATTGGAATTTCCTTGTACTAATAAGATTGCTAAGTACAAAGCCTTCATTGTTGGCTTGTGTGCCACAATTGCACTAAAGATAAGAAATCTCTACATACTGGGAGATTCTGAGCTTATTGTAAATCAAATTATGGGAACCTATCAAGCTACGCAAAGTAAATTGTCTAGGTATCGAGACCTCACTTTTTCCTTGCTTAAACAGTTCTCTTTCATGATAGACAGTGTCCCTAGGAGGGAGAATAGACATGCAGATGCCATGGAAAGTGATACTTCCCTAGTACCTTCAGATGAGGATATAAAAGAATACCACTTCATGGTTTAGGTCCTTTGGACCCCAACTATTTCCTATCAACCTAAAGCCGATGCTTTTGTGTGTTCTCACGTAGACTCGAGAGAATGGTTTTCTAATATTTACAACTACCTGAAGATTGGAAACTTTCTCGATGATGTGACAAAAAATGATCGTACTCGTATACGAAAGCTTTCAGCCTACTATGTTATTTTATCTGATGTTCTTTATCAAAATTCTTATAACGGATTGCTTCTTTGATGTCTCACTAAAGCGGAAATACCCCTTTCCCTTAAAGAAGCCCATTCAAGCTCTGGGGGTGGACACTTCGGTGGTAAATCCCTAGTGAAGAAATTGATACATATGGGGTATTTTTGGAAAATGATGGAACACAGTTCCTTTGATTTTGTTAACAAGTGCCTACAATGTCAGTAGCATAGTCATCTTATTCATGCACTTGCACAAGAGTTAAAACATCAAACCTCCCCTTGGTCATTCACAAAATGGGGGTTGGATATTATTGGAAAAATATCACCTCCTTCTTGTAAGGGACATACCTTTATCATTACTACTACAAATTACTTCATGAAATGGGTTGAAGCTATTCCACTTAGATCCACGAATGCTAAAGCTATCTATTGTTTTCTTTTGAATAACATTATTTCTCATTTTGGATTGCTTGCTACACTTTTTTCTGACAATGGTACGCCATTCAAGAACAAGGAAGTGAAGCAATTCCTAGAAAGGTTCCATATTCAACATAGATTTTCTACACCTTATTATCCTCAATCTAATGGACAAGCAAAAGTGTCTATAAGACTCTTAAGCTCATACTTCATTAAATAGTTAACAAACATGGTAAGGATTGGCATATTTAGTTAACATACACTTTATGGCCCTATTGCTAGAGTGTTTGTATGACGACAAGAACAACGCCTTACAACCTCGTGTATGGTGTTGAAGTTATCATGAGTTGGAGATTTTTTCTTTATGGGTTTCCCTTAAAGGATTAATTGATGACAAAACTTATCAAGCTAACCCTTTGCATCAACTAGAGATGCTCGATGAGCACAAATTACAAGCCCTTAATCATCTTAAAGCTTATCAACAATCAGTATCAATATAATATAATCAAAGTGTGCTTCCTAGAAATTTGAAGTTGGGAGACCTAGTTCTTTATGAGAAACAGAGAAATGTAAATGCATCGCCTGATCAAAGAGGGAAATTCAGTCCTAACTGGTTAGGCCCTTACATTGTTGTCTATGTGTATGGTTCAAGTACCTATGGATTATCGTCTATGGATAGTGCATACCTCCAAATTTTTACACTTACATTGGTCCAAATTTATCCCTCTTTGTCTAAACATCCCCTTATTCGCATTAATTACTAGTATTGCTATTATCTAATTAATACCCTTAGTTCTTCTAACCCCTAAGGTATTTAGTTAACAATTAAATACCTTACTCTTTAATCCCCCTTTCATCAATGAATTAAATAAATATGGCATTTATTTAATTCCTCACATGTCACATCACTTTCACTTAATCTTAATCAACCTCTTAATCTCTTCATTAGGGATGTGCACATGCCTAATCCTTGATTAGGATGTGTCACATCCTCCAAATTTTGCAAGTTGGCTTCTAATCTTAACCACTAATTATCTTTTAATCATTGATTAACTAATCTAATCAACATCTTGGTCAACTCTCCCCATCCCCCAAGGAATTTTTAATTCCTTTTTATTCATCCAAGGCTCCTCTCTTCCCCATGTGAATTTTTAGTTCACTTTTATTCCTCCAAGGAATCTTCTCTTCCCCATGCAAGTTCGAGAACCTTTGACATGTCACATCACATGTGCCAAAGTCTTCTAGAATCCTTGACTTGTCACATCAAGTCACATGTGGGTAGGTACTTACCTTCTTAGGCACCTTGTCTTATCCAAGGTACTTTCCACCTCTCCCTTTGGAACCTTGTCTTATCCACAAGATTCCCCAATCATGTGAATTTTAAATTCATTTTTTATTCACCCAAGATTCTCCTATTCCCCATGTGATCATTAAGAGGTCACATCATCCCTTTTCCAAGGTACTTGCAAGTATCTCCACATCATTTATACCCTCTCCACCTCATGTGTCCTTGTGACACATCATCTACCACATGGCAAGATGTGAGGGATTATGAGTCCTCAACCCACTACAGCCTTTCATCTTGTCCATGGTGGAAAAATTTCAACTGTTCATTCTTTTTAGGGTTCTTCTCCATAAAATGAAAGAAATTTGTTTCATTCTCATTCATGATCACTTTTCATACAACACAACACTTTCTCATTTTTCATCTATCTCATTAACAATCTTCAAGCTCTTCAAACACTCAAATTTCATCCTCCATTATTGCACATCTTCAAGCTTCCATTGTAGCCGTCTCTTACATCCATCAAACTACCCACTTTGCTAATTTGAATCCCCATCTTGCATACATCGTTTTGAATCTATTTAAGCATCTTGCCATCAAAGGGATCACACATTAATCGACAATCTAGGGCCAACCAAAGGATCAATTCTAACAAGGTAAAATTTGCTTGTGTTTATCTTTATTTTGTTTGAGTTCAACTAGGCTTATCATTGAAGTGATTCTTGTGTTTTCCTTTTTGCATTGTTATTTTGCATACTTATGTTAGGGTAAAACACTAAGTTTACATTTTTGGCATGCCTGGTGGGACCCACAAATGAGTTCCATCTTTTTACGTTTCTTGTTAAAGTTCTTTGCAAGTTCAGGTCGCAGAGGGGCGAACTTCCCCTGGAGGGGCGAACCCGCCCTTGCAAAGGGGCGAACTTTCCCTTGCAAAAGGGTGAACTTTCCAATAGAACTGTGCTTTTTTATTCTATTTGCTAACTGTTTGCTGCAAAAGGGTGAACTTTCCCACAACATTGTGCTTTTTATTCTATCTGCTAACTGTTTGCTGCAAAGGGGTGAATTGTTTGCTAATTATTTGCTAACTATGAGCTTTTTTATTCTGTGCTTTTTTATTTTTTTTGCTAACTGTTTGTTGCAGAAGGGCGAACCTGCCCACAACACTCTGTTCTTATTTATTTTGTTTGCTAATTGTTTGCTACAGAAGGGCAAACTTGCCCACGAAACTATGTTTTTATAAGTTTGTCTACTAACTGTTTGTTGCAGAGGGGCGGACCTACCCTTACAGAAGGGAAAAATTGCCCAAGAGGGGAAAACCTTCCCCTATAGAGGGGTGAACCTGCCCTAAATAGAGCACTTTAGGAGGTAAAACGGTTGTTTTAGCTTCATTTTTTTGTCATTTTCAAATTCTAACCCCCTAACATCATTTGTTTGCAAGGGTATTAGTGTTTTTTGCTAACGTTTATGCAGCTTATTTCATGATTGGCGAAGAATGGGGGAAAAAATAGCTAACATTTGCTTGTAGGACAATCCGTTTACTTAGTTGTTTAAAACTTTCCTTGATGTTTTCGTTAATTAATCTAGGCACATAGTTTAATTAGGGGGGAGTCAAATCTATTGTTTTTAGTGTTTGCAAGTCCATTGTGTCACCCAAGAGGGCACGACATCATCCAATCTTTCCCCTTGCACTTCGTGTGAGCCTAGGGAGTAGTAAAAAATGATTAGTGCTCTCTTTCTAGTGATACCTGCTTGGGGATTTCATCACCCCAAGGGATGATCCTAACCACACATACTGGCAGAGTATACAAAGGGGGGAGAGCCAAAGTTGTACCCAAATCTAGTCATGTCGTGTCTGGTAGAGCGTTGAAGCTAGGGTGATACCTAGCTAGATGTGAAGAGTTGGTCTGAGCCCTTCAGTATCTCATTGGGGCTCCTGACTCACGCTTGTGATGGGCTAGTGTTCATGGTTGTGCATCACATACTAAGAGTATATTGAGGACTCCCTAGAATCCTTGTGCATCCTAGATTAAAGACTTTGTTGGCCATACCCTTAACACTAATCATAGGATTGTGTTGTTTGAAGTGTCTTCTTGTGGAAAACTAGTCAAATCTTTGACTAGTCAACCTTATTGCTTGATGTTTGTTATATTTTAAGTCCTTTCCATAGTCATTTTTGTCCAAGTCAAGTTCATGTTTTCTACAAAAGGGTGAACCTGCCCTCCAAAACCTTGCAGAAGGGAAAACCTTCCATGCAGAACCTTGCAAAAGGGAGAACCTTCCCTACAGAACCCTCCAGAGGGGTGAACTTTCCCTATAGAAGGGCAGACTTTCCCTGTAGAAGGGCGAACCTACCCCCAAAATAGTCAATTTCACCTCATTCATCTGTCCCAAGCACTCGTTCACCTGTTCTGGGAATCCGTTCATCCGTCCCAAGCACCTGTTCACTCGTTCCGGGAATCCATCCACCCATTCTGGGAATCCGTTCACTTGTTCTGAACATCCGTTCATCCCTTCCAAACTTCCATTCATTCATTCCAAACATCTGTTTCCTATTCTAATTGCCCGTTTCACCATTCGAGGAACTCATTTTATTGTTTAGATATGTCATTCCACCATTAGGGTAACTCATTTCATTGCTTGGGAATCTCGTTTCACCATTCAAAAGACTTATTTCATTTTCTAGTGAGCCCATTTCACCATTTGTTAGGCTCATTTGCCTGATTTAAGCAAAAAACCAGTTGAGAACCTAAAACCTTGTTGTTTGTTGTGATCTAAGCACTTTCATTCTCTTCCATCCGCTTGCAATTCATCCTTTAGTCATCGCCCACATCATATAGGCATCTTTAGAACATCTTTAGGTTGCATTGTTCATCATCATTCTTTCAATCCAAATCCCCTAAACCTTGTTTTAGAGGTTATTATCTCAGTTGACCTAGGCATTTGAATCTAATTGTCATCCTAAATATCAATCATTGTCTTCGACCCAATCAATCTGCTTCCATCTTGAGGCAAATTCGGTGTTGTAAGTCATCATCATCGGCCCAATAAATCCATTTCCATCTTGAGGTGGATTCGATGCCATAATCTATCCTTTAATCTGATCAACCAATGCCTTAAGTCACCTAGGGTGATTTCCAAACTGGGTTTAGAATCCTTTACATCATCCATCACCTAATCTTGTCAATCATTTATCAATCAATCCTATCCAATCATCTGATCCCAATTTCCTGCAGAAGGGCGAACCTTCCCTGCAAAAGAGAACCTGCCCTATAGAACCTCATAGAAGGGCGAACCTGCCCTGTAAAACCTTACAAAAGGGCGAACCTGCCCTGCAAAACCTTGCAAAGGGGAAAATTTTCCCTCCAAACAACCAATTTTACCTCTTGTTCAGTCATTTTGAGCACCCTTCTTCGCATTTCGAACACCCTTCGCCTCATTTCAAGCCATCATTTCCTCGTTATGAGTAAATTTTCATCCATTCCAATCATATGTTTAGCATTCGTTTACGCATTCTGAGTGATCGTTCATCCCTTTCGATCATTTGTTTACCTATTTCAAGTAATCTTTCATCTATTATGAGCCTTCGTCTCCTCGTTTCAAGAGTTGTTCACCCATTCTTAGCAATCATTTACTCATTCCAAGCAGTCATTCACCCCTCTCGATCACTGGTTTACTCATTTCAATTAATCTTTCATCCATTATGAGCCTTCGTCTCCTCGTTCCGAGAGTCATTCACCCATTCTTAGCAGACGTTTACTCGTTTCGAGTAGTCGTTCACCCCTCTTGATCACTCATTTACTCATTCCAAGTGATCTTTCATTCATTCTGAGCTTTCATCTCCTCATTCTGAGAGTCATTCATCTATTCTAAGCTTTCATCTCCTTGTTTTGAGAGTCGTTCATCTATTCTGAGCTTCCATCCCCTCATTCCACGAGTCATTCATCCATTTTGAGCAATTGTTTACTCGTTCTGATTATTTTTTCATCCATTCCTATCATCTATTTCACCAATCCAATCATCTATTTCCCCATTTCGATCATTTGTATCCCTGTTTTGAGAGTTCATTTTCTTGTTTCAAGAGTCTGAAAGCAAAGGGGTGAACCTGCCCTACAGAGGGGTGAACCTTCCCCACAAAGGGGCGGACCTGCCCTATAGAGGGGTGAACCTACCGTACAGAGGGTCGAACCTGCCCACAGAGGGACAAAATTTCCCCGCAGAGGGGCGAACCTGCCCTACAGAGGGGTGAACCTGCCCACAGAGGGGCGAACCTGCCCCATAGGGGGGCAAACCTAACTTTCATCCATCTTCCTGTCATCATCATTTCCATTCATCAACACTTTTCTAAAGTCATCTTTTCATCAACAAAATCACATAGGTGCATCTTAGAACATCATTAGAGTCCATATCCATCATCAAATCATCCATCCCAATCACCTAGACTTCATTTCAGGGATTTTGATTTTGATGCAGAAACTTCCAAAGGCCATAACTTTTGACTCGGGTGTCTAATTGGGCTGAAATTTTATGGGTGGTTGTGTTATGAGATGGTATGTGGATTCTCAACCGACCTTGGCCCCCATTTCGGCACATTTTGAGGCTTCAAACTTTCATCTTGACCCTCAAAATCACAATTTAGTGTTTTTTTTTAGTTTTTGAAAAATCACTTTCGTTAATAACTCAGAATGCATGTCTCAAATTTGGGATGTTAGTTGGAAATTCATCCTACCTTAATTTTGGGTAGTTTTTTGGGGTAAAAATGGACTCTCAAAGGTATGCCTGTGAAGTTTCCTAAAATAGCAAAATTTGACAATTTTTGAAAACTGCCAAATCTAGACAAATTTGATTGTTAGCATCTTACGTCCTCTAGTTAAAACCCTTGAACTTGGTTTAGAATCCATCCTATCACATCCTTTGATCCAATACCAATCTGAGCTTTGGTCCATTTGCATTCTCCCAAGGTCATTCGTTCATCATCCAAATCATATAGGTACATCATCCAGAAGCATCTCTAGGTTATACATCCCTCATTTTCTCAATCCAAATCCTCTGAACTTCATTTCAGGTTATTATCCAAATTGACCTAGGTGTCTAAATTTGATCTTCATCATCAACATCTGCTTAGGATTTTCATCCATCCTAAGTTAATCATCATTGTCGACCCAATCAATCCACTTTTAATCTCAAGGTGGATTCAGTGTCACAATCATCCATTTATCCGTTAATCTGACCAATTAGTATCCTAAGTCACCTAGGGTAATCTCTAAATGGGGTTTACAGTCCCTTTCATCATCCTATCTGATCCATCATTCGATCTTATCAGAACATCTCATCAATCAATTTTATCTGATCTAATCCAATCACATCCCTATCCAATCATCTTCGACCCAATCAATTTGCTTCCATCTCGAGATAGATTCAGTGTTGTAATCATCCTTTGATAATCAAATCTGATCATCAGAATCAATCCCATCGCATCATCCAATCATCCTAATCTAAGCTTTAATCCAATCTCGATCTGAGCTTGACCTAAATCCCAATTTGAGCTTTAGTTTGTTTCCATCCAAAGTCTTTGATCCATCCTATTTATCCTTTCATCATAAAGAATCCTTATCCTTCACCAATAGTAGTCAAGGGAAACCCTAATTATGTCAACGACAATAACAAAAGTCTTGTTGATCGAGAGGAATACGACATAGATCCCCTTGACGCTATCATTGCTAGGAAGCTTTCTCCACCCACTTTCCAAAATCCAATCACCTCTCTGAGCTATCTTGTTACATCTTCATCCATGCCTAGTCATGCTCCTTATGCTACATTTGACAAGGGATATCCAGTATCTTCCCCATCTGCATATTCATCATGTCCATCTACATCCTCTTATCCTACATCCCAATACTCTTATCATAATCCCTCATCCATGTCACACTATCCTAATCTGCCATACCAATAAACCTATCCTAATCCTACATCCACACCTTTTTATCTTAATCCTACACCCCCATCAACTTACCCTAATCCAACATCCGCATCTCTTTATCCTAATCATGCATCCACATCTTCTCATCCCAATCTTCCATCCCCATACCCTTACTACAATCCACCAGCCATATCCTCTTATCCTAATCCACCGTCCATGTCTTCCCGTCCTAATTCACCATACCAATATCCCTACCTTAACCATCCATCCAATCCTAATCCTCCATCTACTCCCAGTCCTACATCCAATCCCATTCCTACATCTAACCCTAGTCCACCAATTCATAATCCTAGTCCTACACCATCTCAACCTAGAGTATGCAAGTTTCTCACCCTAGAAGTGCTCCAAGGACTTATGACAAAAAATACATCCCCAACTCCACATCATGAAGTTGTGGCACCATGCTATCCCAATCCCTCATCCACGGTCATTAGTGACGAGCCCCTTCTCCATCCAACACCTATTATTGTTGTTACCTCCCCTAGCACCACTCAAACCATTGAAACCATCACATCCTCTGAATCCACTAAGCCCCCATCTCCTACTCTAAGATCTACCAAGCCCATCGAAGATAACCAAATCCAATCCACTCCTCCCACTCCTAGTATCACTAAAATCCATTCCCATGAATGCCTTGAATCCTCCATACCTCCATCTTCCCCACTTGAAGAGTCCCTCCAACACTCTATCATCATGCTTCTCACACAAGATAAGTCATGCCAAGAGCTCAATCCAAATCATGCCAACATATCCCCTTCTCTAGATCAAGATCCTACCATCCCATCTAGTCCACCTCAAGATCATAGTCCTTCATCCCCTTCAACCCATGATCCCCTTGTTAATCGAGATCCAATCACTCCATCTCATGAGCCCTTATTGCCTGCTACCACACATCCAACTCCTATCATGTCACCTAATCCCTCTCCTAATACCATCCATCAAGATACTGCTATCCCACCATCTCCATCTCATGATCCTCCATCGTCGCCTACACCTACTATTTCCACACCACTTTTATATCCCCTTGGTACTCTCACATTATTCTATGGTGGTCTCCTTGCAAAAGAAAAACAACGCATATATACCACCCATCATCCTCCTCCTAATAATAGACTTGCATTATTCTTCCAAAATAACAAAAATCTTGTCATAGATCGAATGCTCAAGAACATGAACTATCAAGGAAAAGGTTTAGGCCTTCATGAGCAAGGTATTTTAGAGCCCATCTAGGTAAAAGAAAAAATTTGTATGAAAGTCTTGGACATATTTCTCAAGACTCAAAATCTAAAGATGTTGGTACAACCTCTAGAAGTACTCAACGAACCTCTTCCAAAAGAAATATAAGCTCTTCCCATTGCTCCACCAGATCATATGTTGCCATCCCTCCTCCTCCATTGTATCACCTCAAAACAACCATCCATATTCCTCCTTCATCTACTCCATCCATTTTGGTTCCTTACATCCCTCCATCCACCATCTCCCCTCCTTCATCTAC
Source organism: Sequoia sempervirens (assembly GCA_007258455.2). Taxonomy (NCBI): domain Eukaryota; kingdom Viridiplantae; phylum Streptophyta; class Pinopsida; order Cupressales; family Cupressaceae; genus Sequoia; species Sequoia sempervirens. The sequence continues at coordinate 304,315,799 of VDFB02086081.1, read as the reverse complement.
TCCATCCATTGTGGTTCCTTATGTCCCTCCACCCACCATCACACATACTCCTGGTACTAAGTCCATTTTGGGCCACTATATCTCAAAATCACCTCCTCCATCTCGTCCTATTTATCCTTCTATCTATCCATCACCTATCCATGTCATCCATCATAAACATCCCACTTGCATGTTCCCTAATTAGAATCAACAAAGGCACGTACCCAAACATCCTCCATCCACATATCATCCTCAAAATCCTCCCTCCATCACTCCATTCATGCCTTCTCCATCTCATCCATCTCCTAGCACCCATCCCATTGCTATTAACAACACTTTGGATGCCAAAATAAACATGCACAAATATAAATATCCACATGAATCTAAAGCTCCTCATGTCCCCTCTAAAAGACATGTTGAAGAAAAGAAAAATTAAATCCAAAATCAAAATCAAACCCATCGGCCACAAAGGCCCACTATAGCAAAAATCAAAACCATGTGGATCCCAAAGAAAAAAGATGCAATGCCTTTAAACGGAAAATTTGTAACAACATCCAAAGTTGCTAATCCAAAAGATAATCATTCTCATCCACCATCTCCTAAATCTATTTTGGGTCCTTACGTCCCAAAATTCACTATCCCATCTCCTCCATCATCCCCACATTCTCCATCCACTAACCCTCATTTCCTTTCACATACACCACCGTATGTGCCAATGTTGGTCCTAAAAACATCTCCCCATCACACAACTACCCCATCCTTCCATCCATACACTTTCCAGCATCCCATCCATTATCCCACATATATTCCCCATCAAATCCCTCTAATTCATCCTTTTGCATAATCCATTTATCTTAATAAGGTTGTACCAACATCCAATAGTCGCTTCAAGCATGGGCTCTTAATACTTCGTATGGAATTTGATGCTTGAGTCCTTCATCCATCTCCTTATCTCATATCTTATAAATCCACTTATCCACATCCCTATACTTATCCATCTCCATCCATATGCTATCCGAAAAATTCAAAAAAGTCAAAAAATTAGAAAAATTAGAAAGAAAAAAAGAAAAAAGTAAAGAGAAATAATTCGTCCAATGGTGAAAACTTGGAAAACAAGCACCTTGGATAAGTACCATGATGAAAACCTAGAAAATAGGCATCATGTGTAAATCCCCCATCTATTTACTTCCGCACTTGGGGGTAGCATCCTGCTATACATCCCCTTCATCCATCTCCTCCATCCCACCTATATTCCACATCCTACCTATCATATCCCATTTATCTCCAATCCTGCCATCCTCCTTGTGATCTTGACATAGATAGGGGAACCTATCTATGCATTCTTTGCACACCTCTTGGTACAAATTCCCTTCATCCATACACTATTATAATCCTTATCTGCATCCTCTACCTTCTTTATCCACCCGTCATGCTACCATTGGTCTCCCTTCCTTATCCCAACATCCTACATTCATCCAGCAAACTCCCTCAGTCACCCACCCTATCCTCCAATTATCTCCTTTATCTTCCCATCCACTCGTCTTTTGTCCCTCTTTCTTTATCACACATGACATATCTAGAGCAGGGCATCTTCTTCCTTTGTGACATCAGTCCTTGGAGACATCATTCATCCAAATAATCCTTTCCATCTCACCATCCTCATCTTCCTATCCATCATAGCATCCATTTTCATCTATCCATCCTTATCTGCCTATCCATCTATCCTAGCAATCCTTTTCATCTCCCCATCCTTATCTCCTTATCCTCATCCCATCTTATAATCCCTTTTCATTAGTATCTAGCTATAGGCTACTCCCCATGCAACCCAATGCCATCTATCTCATCGTCATCATTCCCATTTCTTTCTCACATCTTTCTAATCTCTCATATCATATCATCCTCCCAATTCATCTTTTGATGATTTGGATAATTATCCCATCCCTGAACTTTGGGTGATCATCATCATCCTATCCAATCTACCAGGTCTATCTTGTCTCATCATCTCGGTCTCATCATTTTATCCCCTTATCTGGGTTATCTCATCATCCCTTATCCATCGTTGGTCAAACTACGTTGTCCCTGCGCTTTCACGTAGGCAAGGTGGATCATTTGATCTGCCCCTGGGGCTCCTTTATCATCTATCATCGGTCTTTTCTTTTGTCTATCTAGTTTTTGTCATCCAGTGAGGTCTCCATTGTCTTATTTCTGCTTTTATACATGGCTAGTTGTCAGCCTTTTATCGAACTATGAGGGCTCTACACTTTCACGTAGGCAAGGCTAATCTTTGATCGACCCCTAAGCCCGTAGGTCTTTAGGGTGTGTCAGTATTTTTTCTTGTGTCTCATCTCTTTTGTTGTGTCATCAAGCTATGCCCTTATCTAGTTGGTTCTTCACAAACGAGATCCACTAGTATCAGCAGATCCAATCAGTTATGAGTATCCTACATCATATCGATCTTTTAGTTTAGTATCCATCTTTGGTCTCAACAAGATGCATCCTTACTAACAAACCTCATCAATCCCATCCATCCCCTTGATCCTAGGGCAAAGGAAATTTGAAATTGATTGTGATCTTTTGATACTTTTGGCTTTTGTTTATCATTTGAGCTCCCTATCATCATTTGTCATGGTCGCCTTGATCCATCATATCATGGTGTGCTTTGACTACAAACATAGGGGTGTATCTTGATCTTTTTACTTTGTTGTTGTCTTCTGGGTTGTCCCACGTAGTACCCACCAATATCTCTGAGATCTTGTGTTACATTGGGGCATCCTTTTGTTTTTGTGGTTATTCCAATGCTTGGCTCGACCAAGGTCTTCGTGACTTTGGGGTGTTGGAATAGCCTTCTTGTCTATTGTGTTTTTTTTATGCATTGAACACGAATAGGCCTTGGTTCTTCATACCTTGACATCTTGTGTCTTATGCTATAGCAAAAATCAATGCTACAAAAATGGCAAATTGCATTAGGATTGCATTTCATCTCCCATTCCATCCTCTCATCTATCAAAACCCCCCCATCCATTCATCCTTCATCAATCTCCCTCCTCTATCCATCCAATCTCTTATCAACATCTCTTCAATCTTCTTAGAATAATATAGATTGGTTATTTGAAGCCTCATTTCCCCCATCATTTTTATTCCTTTCATCCATCTCGCATCCCAATCTAATCCTCCTCCATTCAATCTTGCACAAATAATCTCATCGCCTCTTGTTTCTTGTTCCTAGGCTTGCTACAAGCCTTGATCCAGCCACCATCACCATTGTCATCATCATCGGCATGTATCCTTCCCTATCCTTTGGTGTTGTTTCAGGATGTATCCTTCCCTCATCAACAACCCTTTCGTCGGGATGTATCCTTCCCTATCCTTTGGTATTGTTCTAGGATGTATCATTCCCTCATCAATAACACTTTCATCATCATCATCAGGATGTATCGTTCCCTATCTCTTCATGTTGTTTCGGGATATATCATTTTGTCATCAACAACACTCTATCCATCATCCACCCACTTTGGCTTGTAGCTTGACTGGGGAAACATCACATTTTTCCTTGCATCTGTTTGTGCTTCATCCATCTCCTATCGCTTATCATCCTTTCTTTCCCATCACTTTGCATCCCCTTCTTCATCTATCCCCTCACATCATCTCATCCATTTCAAGAGCACAACCGTGTTCTCTTGAACCCACATTTCCTCTCGAGGGTGCATCCCCAATCCCTAATCTTCATCTTCACCCCCATAATTTTTTCCTTCCTAGTCACTCATTTGAATGACTGGGGCATCTTTTCAATCTAACCATCTTCTTCCAAGTCTATGTTTTAATATTCTTTGAAATGATGATACTTCATAACATCATCTCAAAGAGGGGAAAAATGTAGACATCCAAATGTGGACACTTACATTGGTCCAAATGTATCCCTCTTCGTCTAAACATCCCCTTATTCGTGTTAGTTAGGTAATATTACTATTATCTAATTAATACCCTTAGTTTTTCTAACCCCTAAGTTATTTAGTTAACAATTAAATACCTTACTCTTTAATCCCCCTTTCATCAAATGAATTAAATAAATATGACATTTATTTAATTCCTCACATGTCACATCACTTTCACTTAATCTTAATCAACTTCGTAATCTTTTCATTAGGGATGTGCACATGCCTAATCCTTGATTAGGATGTGCCACATCCTTCAACTTTTGCAAGTTGGATTCTAATCTTCCTTAACCACTAATTATCTTCTAATCACTTATTAGCTAATCTAATCAGCATCTTGGTCAACTCCCCATCCCCCAAAGAATTTTTAATTCTTTTTTATTCATCCAAGGCTCCTCTCTTCCCCATGTGAATTTTTAATTCACCTTTATTCCTCCAAGAAATCTTCTCTTCCCCATGCAAGTTCTAGAATGTTTGACTTATCACATCACATATGCCAAAGTCTTCTAAAATCTTTGACTTGTCACATCAAGTCACATGTGGGTAGGTACTTACCTTTTTAGGCACCTTGTTTTATCCAAGGTACTGTCCACCTCTCCTTTTGGAACCTCGTATTATCCACAAGCCTCCCCAATCATGTGAATTTTAAATTCACTTTTTATTCACCCAAGATTCTCCTCTTCCCCATGTGATCATTGAGAGGTCACATCATCCCTTTTCCAAGGTACTTGCAAGTATCTCCACATCATTTGTACCCTCTCCACCTCATGTGTCCTTGTGACACATCATCGGTCACATGGCAAGATGTGAGGACTTGTGAGTCCTCAACCCACTACAACCCTTCATCTTGTCCATGGTGGAAAAATCTCAACCGTTCATTCTTTTTAGGGTTCCTCTCCATAAAATGAAAGAAATTTATTTCATTCTCATTCATAATCACTTTTCATACAACACAACACTTTCTCATTTTTAATCTATCTCATTAACAATCTTCAAGCTTTTCAAACACTCAAATTTCATCCTCCATTATTGCACATCTTCAAGCTTCCATTGTAGCCATCTCTTACATCCATCAAACTACCCACTTTTCTCATTTGAATCCTCATCTTGCATACATCATTTTGAATCCATTTTAGCATTTTTCCATCAAATGGAGCACACATTAATCAACAATCCATCATTTTGAATCCATTTTATCATTTTTCCATCAAAGGGAGCACACATTAATCAACAATCCAGGCCAATCAACTCTAAAGGTAAAATTTGCTTGTGTTTATCTTTATTTTGTTTGAGTTCAACTAGGCTTATCATTGAAGTGATTCTTGTGTTTTCCTTTTTGCATTGTTATTTTGCATGCTTATGTTAGGGTAAAACACTAGGTTCACATATAGAATGCCTCTAAAAGAGCCTGCAAGGTAAAATTTGCTTGTGTTTATCTTTATTTTGTTTGAGTTCAACTAGGCTTATCATTGAAGTGATTCTTGTGTTTTCCTTTTTGCATTGTTATTTTGCATGCTTATGTTAGGGTAAAACACTAGGTTCGTAGATAGAATGCCTCTAAAAGAGCCTGTTAATGCAATGCATCTCTATCGATACTATGCATAGTGTCTAATGTGTCATGTCTGTGGTGTTCACTCATTACACGTAGTAGCATTGCATATGTTGACATTATTCATTAACACATTATGAGAAATTTTTTGTGTTATGATGTCACCATGTGTGTGTGTGACATACATACATGTGTCTTACTATGATATGTTTCCATGTGTTACATTACATATTTTAAGGCAATTAGATCATCATTACATTTAATTAACATACATCCATGTGTGTTCATTAAATTATGATAGCATCTAATGTAAACATACATCCACATATACACATATAACATCCATAGCATCAACATACATAATAATAAAGGGGCATACACACCAAAATACACAATTCCATGATATCAAAACCTATATCTCGTATATATATATATATATAATTTCATATACATGTATCGGGCCACTATTGTCAAAAAATGAGTGGCTACTGAATGTATGTGTCAATGTCTATACAAAAGATCTACAATATGTATATCCCTACAAAACTGATGTACAAAATCGAAGGTCCCTATGGTTGTGGCGCGTGGCTCCTGAAGCCCTTCGACACTAGCTGCTACTACTACAGTCTAGGGAGGGGCTACACGGTGGTCATAGACCTAGATTAGTGAGAACACAATGTAGATATGGTTGCACACATCCCCCTAATTCTTCTAAATTTACCCCACCTAACTGGGGGAAAACTCGGGAGGAGGAATATAGTCACCTCTTTACCATATTTTTCTTTCAAATCATCAAATCTTTCTTGACCATTCTTCTCATTGTTGTAGCTTCTTTTGATTTTTGAAATTGACTTAAAATTGAGTTTTGCATAGAATGATTTTGTGCAATCTTTCACAATTATTCTTGCACTTCTTATCAAGCTCAGTTACTAGGGAGAACCATCAGTATCGGTTAGCTCGACCTTAATGACCTTTGAGGCACCCTTCTCCTTGGCACACAAATCTATAAAATTTTGAATTTGGGTAAAAAAATTCTTATCTACTTTGGTGTGGTTGATTTTTTCCAAAATCGAGCCCACTGAAGTGGGGGAAAAATATAATGTCGTAGAATTGCACCTAGGGGAAATTCCACATTCTAGCACTTTGCCTAGCATTTATGACGCCTAAGCGCATTAATGAAAAAAATCCCATGGATTAGAATTTCACAATTCTAGCTCCATGTGGACCAATGGCGAAGCAACAAAAGCCTAATGACATGTTTCTCAAAAATTGATGTGTTGGACTCCTGTGCAGCATGCAGACGGTTGCGCAACACACTAGCATCCTACCAGTTTTTCAAGTTTGAAACAAGTAATCTCAAATCTTAGCTCTTGACACATGTCTTGACAGTCAGTATTTTAGGTGTAATGGCTCTTTTCTGCCCTTGCATGCAACAAAACCCCTCATTTTCTCTCATTTTTGGAGTCCAGCTTCATTCACTTAAGCTCTCTTCAACTTCTCTCTCAGATTTCTCTCATCCTTGGCAAGCAACACTTCCACAAGCAAAGCTCTACCAGACTGAGGTCCCTCCAACAACTACAAGTCTTAATCAAGCATTCAATGGTGTTTTTGTGTGCTCCAGAGAGGGCCCAGGCCCGCGAGTAATGCTCTCTCTCACTCTTTTCTATTTACTCATTCATTTGCAATCTCGTGGTGCAAGTTCTACTCCTGAAGCGGGTTTTGCTTTCACCACACGCTTTGCCCATTTCAGTTATACTCCTTTCTTATATAGTTATCTATGGAGTTGGGAACACCAAAACGGGGGTCTGACTGAGGCAGACCCCTATATAGCCCCAACATTTTCCCCTCATTCTTCTATGTGTAGGTCTCGAAAAAGAGCTTGGAGTGAAGGCTCGAACGTCGCTTGAGGGTAAGTTCTCTCCAAGTTCCCCTTATGCTTTTCTTGAAGTTTACGTTCTCTGTTTGATTATTTTGTTTAGTGGACCTCATATCTAAGTTAGGAAGTAAGACCTTATTCTTCCCATTTGAGCTCCTGAGATTTTTGTTGCTCAGGACACCAGCGTTCCATTTGGATGTGCATTGCATTGGCATCCTGAATCTGCAATGTCATCCTTTGGCCGAGAGCTTCTCTATCAGAGGTAGGAATCTAGAAGTTTCACTCTCGCTGGGTCTGAAGTAGTCTTCCCTGAAAGTTAGTTTATGCACATTTCCTTTATGATTTCTTCATTATGTTCATGTTGAGGTGGAAAAGGGAAGTTTGTTCCTTGGTGATCTCTTGAGAATGAAGAGACATGCGTGCAGTGAATCCCTCTTATCTCACACCCTTAAAGTGTTTTCCATCCGAAAATGCATTTTTCCTTCCTCAATGGAATTGTAAACCAGTTTTGTGGGTTTACCCAATACTTAGATCTCTTTCCACAAGATTTGACTCAAAAAAATTTGTTGTTGAAGAAGCTAAAGATATGAATACTCTAGCAATGGATGAACCACATGGGATACTGATTGCATGAGACAAGAATTATGAATGATTAAACTTCAAAGGAAGAGGCAACCTTCAAGGCATCAAAGACAATTGAAGATTTTGACTCCAGTGATTAATCAAATCCTGACTTGAAGCAAATTTTGTAACTTGGAAGTTAAAAAAAGGCTCCAAAAAGTACAAAGGTATATTACCATTCAAATGCTTCAATTGTGGTAAAATAGGCCACTTTGCTACTAAGTGTCCTTTCAAAGGAATTAGTGATGAACAAAAGGGGTATGAGTCCTATCAAAAGAGCTATAAGAGGTCCAAGAATAAGGAGAAGAATTATCATAAGTAAAAGAAAAGCTTCTACTCTAAGGAAGATAACTATTTAGCTAATAAGCATGATTATTATACCTCCAAAAGTGAAAGTGAAAGAGACGATGTTCTATTCATGGCAATGGAGACTTTAGAAGGTGATACAAAAAATTAAACTTTGGAGATGATGATGAAGATACAAAAGTTGATTTAGAAGAACTGATAGCTGCCCTAGATGAAATGATGAAAGCAAGAAAGGAAAATTAGAAACAAAAGCTAAAAAATAGAAAAAGCAAAGAGGATAGAAGATATCTTGATAGAAAATTAAAAGCAAACAAAATGGATTGTGAAAGGCTTGAAGGAGAAGTGGTATCTTTGAGAAAGAGTACAGAGAAAGAATGGTCAGAGGAAAAAAAAAATTGAAATTTGAAAAGAACAAAGATATTCTAGATGAGATTATCAACAGTCAGAGATTACCCCACATCAAAACTGATATTGGATTTGATGAAAATTAAAGCATAAAGACTATTGATCAACCCATGAAAACATCTAGAAAAGATCTTGATTAAAATGTCTCTGAATGTTCAAATTTAGTTTTAATTAACCAAATTGCTAATTATCCTCATCCTCCCACTTGCAAGGGAATATTCTTCGAATATTCCTCCTTTGCACATTCCTCTAAAAGAGAATATTCCTATGGAATATCCTCTTTTGTGCACTCATTCCTCCAAAATATCTCTTAACTTCTTCCTAATTCTTAGGAAATATGTTTTTTGAAAGCTAGATTGGACCATTGATTAAATTAGTTGATCCTAGTCAACTTTCAATTCTAACCATGGATTGGAATCCTCAATCTATGTTTCATTGTCCTTTCATTGTTGACCATTGATTGATCTTTCCAATCTGGGCCCTTGTTTTCTCATTTGATCTCCTATAAATAGATCAAAATTTGGAGAGAAATGGGTCCACCTTTTCAAAGTAAAGTTATGTTTTTGATATTCACACTCACTTGCGCCCATATTTCATATTTTGATAGCATTCTAGATCAAAGCTTCATCCATTTAGTTTAAGCATCCATTAATGGCTTCCATGGTAACTTAGCTTGCATCCAATTTAGCATAATTTGAATCAATGGCTTATATCTTTGAATTTTGTTTACATTTAGCATAGATTGCATACATCTTAACATTTAGCAGTCATCTTTATCATATTAATCTAGTTTTACATCATGTTTCACACACCTCTCATCAGTTTCATTAGTTTTCTTCAATAAAACTGATTGAAACAAGCTCATATTATCCAAGGGATTGGGAAAGGGTCGTCATTCCACATCAATGCGACACCACTCCCCCAATAGGATAAAATTTGAGGTCTTAGAATAGGGTTTTGTTATGCTTTCATGTTCATTTCATGTCAGTTTAATGGTTTCTTAGTTTTGATGAATTTTGAATATCTTATTGGGATCAATGCTTAGGGGATTAAATAGGGTTTAAATTCATTTGGATCTAGTTTATTTAGTTCGCACTATGACATTGGTCACAGTAGGCTAAATATTTGGAACTCTAATACCATATTGAAGTTGATAGTGAACTCCACAACTCCTATAAATCACTTGCAGGTAATTACTTGTCACAATTGAGAGAAAGAAAAAAAGAAAAATTTTCTCAACAATGTGAGAATTGTATTGATGCAATAACTTGAATGAATGATTACAATTAATGATGAATCCTTATGAATAGGAAAAAAGCAAATCCTCGATCAAACCTTAGGTGAGGATTAGATTAGATTAAGACAAGTGTTCTCATCCTATGCAATGATACAACATGACCTAAAAATAGTTCAATCTAATAACAAAAGAACATTTCCCAAGCTTAACCTAAGTGAATAAAGTAAAAGGGGGCCTAATAACTATTAGGTGATTACCTATTTACACTAACAATGTCAATGGGGACCTAAAGCTACAATGTGACCATGACTAGGAAATAAAGGATAATACATGTGTGGGAAAACATCAGTTAATGAAAGCGAAGAGTCAGTAAGACTATGACATTCAAGGGGATCAATGTTGTTGGGTGAAAATTATGTAATCAACTTTTCAACAAATTACACAACTAGGACTTCAACCACAGCTATGTGAGATGTAATCTCTCCTCTCAGAAAGGGGAGGCGCCCTTCTTACTACTTTCAGAAACAAGTAAAACTAATCAAGTATTTACAACATGTACACTATGATTAATGGATTCGGGGTGTGTCACATTCATCCTTCTCTCTTGTTTTAGAGAAGATGTTTTACAATGCTCCACGGTCGGTAGTTTTGATTCGGTACAACTTCAAACTAAAGACAAAGCGATAATTCCGATATCTCTATCTTGACAAAGCACAACGTAGAGATACCAACATGATGATAATAACAATAAAAAGATAAAAGAAAGATTACGAAGGAACTAAGTCATTCCATAAATTTCCAACGTTAGGTCCTTGAGATGCATAACGGGTGTTATATTAGAAGCACAAATTCTTCTAGATACATCACCACAATAGTGCCACGAGCAGTGTGAACAAATGCAAGCACAAAGTCTTGCAATTTACTCACCAAAGTAGTTCCATGAACAACGTGAAAAAATGAAAACACAAAGTCTTGCAGTTCATCCACCAAAGGTTACTCAAACATAAACTAAAATTCAAAGTAAAGAATGCAACACAAAGTTTACACAAATTTACTTGAAGCCCTTATATCTCACACAATAATCACCACCAATCTTAATCAACTTCAAAAGACGATTGATCCAACGCAAATGTTGGTATGCAACTTCCTTCTTTATTGATAAGATTCAGATTCACAAAGTTGAACACAAAGTTTCATACATTTGTTGCAAAATGAGCAGCACTTCGTTGCTAAAGATAAAAAGATAAACATTACAATAGAAATCCCTCATATATATAGAGGAGAGGGATGAGAAAAATTAGGAAAGTTAGGTGAGTCAATTAAGGAAAATCTCACCTAACTTTGACCAAAGTCAAAGTGTAATTTGTCTTCAAGAAATTACATCTCTGATTTTTGGTGTAATTACATTTCGAAGACATTTAAGATGTCAAAAACTATTTACAAGATGCATAATGGAAAGCATCAAAATGTTCAACATCGGAGATCAAGAATCTTCATGCTTCCTTTCTTTGGGTGCAGAGTCTTCACATTTCTTCTTGGTCTCCTATATGAACGCATCATCTGGGCCGACTGTGTAATCTACGAGGGTGTGAACTCTTGTGATCGACTTTCTGGTAGATGAATGGATTTTCTTGCACCCGCGAAGATGCGCCTTGAGATTGTCAAGTGGCAGTCGTATATTGCAAATGACATGTATTGAGGCTATGCAAAAATTGGCATCCTCAACTTGTTGCATGACGACTTCTTTGTAGATCTGGGATAGTTCACTAGATTAGAAGATGTCACCTTCAGGATCACTTGATGAAATCTAGAGAGAAACTGCAAGGATGGTGAATCAACAGATGTTTAGCAAAAAAAACAACATTGGGAAGTATGAAGTGAACAACGATGTTGAGCAAGTGTGAAACGAGCGACGAGGCACAAAAAACGATGCAAGAACAAAGAAATGGGGTCCAGAACGGAAATAGAGCAAGTTTGAAAAGACTAAGTTAAAAACTACCAAAAGTGTAAGGGCGCTGAAAATCAGCGCTCCTACACTTAGAGAGGTGATCTCAGGTGTAAGGGTGCAAGAAAATTAGCGCTTTTACACTTAGCATGTAAAATTGTGAAAAGTGCATAGGAGACAAAAATCAGTGCCCTATACAAATTTGACTAAGTATAGATAAAAAGTGCACAAGCGCTAAAAATTAGAGCTTGTGCACCAAAGACAGACTTTGACAAAAGTGTACAAGCGCTAAAAATCAGAGCTTATGCACCAAAGAAAGACTTTGACAAAAATGCAGAAGTGCTAAAAATCAGAGCTTGTGCAAGTTTCTAGCTTGATGGAGAATGAGTGAAAGGTGAAATGAAGTGAAGGAACGAACTAAAAGTCAATTAAAATCACTTAAAAGTGATTTGGGAGTGTCATAAATGAACAAAAGTCGTGCAACTAATCAAGGCATAAAATGTGGCACAAAACTGGAAAAAGTGCAAAGCACTGAAAAACAACACCTTAGTCAAAAATTGGCTAAGTCTGGAAAAAGTGCAAAGGTGCTAAAAATCAACGCCCAGCTCAAAAAATGGTTGTTTTGAAGAAAAGTGCAAGGGCGCTAAAAATTAGCACCTTTGCACCAAAACACATTCACTTAAGTGCAGGGGTGCTGATTTTTAGCACCCTTGCACTTTTGATACTTAGTCAAATTTTTGAAAAAGGCTAGAGCGTTGTTTTTGACAACGACTGCACTTTCTACAATTTTACTAAGTATCAACAATGAGAGCTCACGAAGGTACTCATTTCGAAGGTCTTCGCGAGGTGAACGTAAGGGGATGCTCAAACTGGCTGTTTGAAGCTTTGGAACACACTTCAAGGTGGATTGAAAATAACCTCATTTTGCGTGCTTGAATTTCATGAACCTAGAAAATGGACAAGTTTCGTAGGGGGGTTATCTGTGGAACGAGCGTGGCTGGATTCCATGATAACAAATCTATAAACTTAGGTGAATAAATTGAAAAAGAAAATTAATGTTAAAATAAAAGAATAAAACAACATGCACAAAGGACCATAACTCGTTAGGACTAGGGTTTTAGCAAAAAGATATAAAGAAAAGCACTTATAGACTAGAAAGACCAAAGCCTTAAGGATTTCATGAAAAAAGACTTAAAAAGAGATAAACCAAGTTTTAAAATTTGATTTGAACTAATAAATAAATAACCACAAAAACTTAATTTAACATCAAATGATTATTTTCACTAAAGAATTTTAAATAAAACTCAATTAATAAACATCTTTAAATGAAGTACGAAACTAACACTTTCTCCTAACTACATGTCAAAGGAAGACACTATTAACCTAGCAAAGAAAAACTAAACCTAAGGATAGTGAAAATAAAGGGGGTCCACACTTTTCTATCAAGAAAATGGTGCATGAGTTTAAGGGGCATAATAAATTTCACAATCACATAGATCAATTTTACACTTGTATAGATAAACCAAAGTAAAGTCCAATCAATTTGTAGAGACATTGATCTAATCAAATCCTAAAATTTCAAAATTATGACAAATTAATTCTTAAGATTTTTATATCATTTTATAATCACCATAATTTACTAAATATCATATTTAAATTCATTTAACTTCCACAAATAATTTAGGATTTATTATTTAAAATTCCAACAAATGTATTTATTTGACCAACGTATGGGTTTTTGGTATACCATTTGTTCTCATACCTTTTCCCTTTACTATTGGGATTGATGGGTAGTTTCCCACTGAAATGACTACTTTTATAATGGAATTAAAAAATAAGGGACACTATCTTAGTGTATGGATGTGTAGTTTCCCACTGAAATGACTACTTTTATAATGGAATTAAAAAATAAGGGACACTATCTTAGTGTATGGCCATTAGGATAAAATATGCTACCAGAGGGAGGAAGATGACTTTTATGGCCATTAGGATTAAAAACATGCTACCTCTCTTTTTTAAAGGAAAGGATTCCACATCTGCATGTTACCTGCCATTGACTGAAAACAGAAAAACGTGTCTGCTTCCACTGACAGCAATTTATTCCTCTACAGGAAGAATCCCAAGACAGATGATACCATATCATTGTTCCCTAAAATAGGAGTCCCTTTGAAGAAAGGAAGTTTCAAGGAAGTCAGTAACCCTACACCAAAGTTTCCTCAATTCAGATAGGGATTGCCAGTACAGTCTAAATGTGGGACCCAATGATTTTTTGATCAATGGAAAACAATAGAAGCACTAAAATTTCCTTCAGAGATCCTTTCATGGAGATTTTTTTTATAATCAATACTTTATCAAACCTTATTCAACTCAGAATCTGAAACACTGATGAGCATCTGCAGGGGCATTCTTTTTATGGGCTGTTTTAAAGTAGGATTTATTTAGGTTCTCATTAATTGATAGACTAAAAACTTTGTAAATTTTTTATGATAGATTATGGAGTGTAGTTTGAAATATCGAAGTAAATAATTTGACATAAGCGAGTTCAAAAACTAACCATCATTGTAGAAAACTCATACCTACTATTTTACAAATTCTTCTATCTGATGATTTAGAAAGGACCACTGTGATGATTTTTATTGGACAAGGGGTAGATTTGTGAACAGCATGCAATCTGACAAAGTATAGGGGCCGCTTAGGGTCCATGTAAAGTGGATCTTGAAGATTCCAACATCAGCTTAACATTTAACTCAATTGCCTGTTGCCTGCTGGTTAAATTGGACTATTTTTACATATCAAATGGTTCAAGGTAAAATTTTGTTATAAAAAATAGGGTGATTATTTACAATTTCTATGCATGGATGAGGTGATAGAAGACTGGTTGAATTGTCTTCTTGAAATAAGTGGTTTCATCTAATTTTTTTATTTTTATAGAAACAATTGGATTACATAGATATCAGCATCTCTACTCTTAATTTGAACAAACAGATTAGAATATGACAAGTAAGAATACATCTAACCATTGGATTACATAGATATCAACTTCTTTTCTCTTAATTTGAACAAACAGATTACAACATGACAAGTAAGCATACATCTAAACCAGCAGTTGTCCTTCAGCTAAATAGTCACAAGCAGGGGAGATCCCATCTGTCAAAGTTACACAGTGAACTTGGACTGATCATCCAATTGGGGGTTTGAAATTTGGTGGATGGCATAATCAAGCAACATACCCTCATCCTCATCAATTGTGCTCAACCAATTGAGCTACAACCGTTTGGCAATTTGAACCTAATTTGACAACATTTAAAACTTTCAGTGCTACGACCGATAGAAAAGCAGAGAGGAGAAGACCGCAAAACACTCAATGAAAAGTGAATGAATAAAATGCAGACATGATCTTATAAAGCAGGGAGGAGTGAAGACTGCAAAACAAGGAGCCAATCCTATGAATAATAAGACAAAAATTACATTCCATAATAAAAATCTAAAATTGTAATAACCAAAATTAAGTCTAATTTGAAAAATTTGTTAAAATGAATCTTTATCTTGTATTATTTTATTTTTTTATTAATGAAAAAAAGTCCTTAAATTATAATTAACATAAAGATTATAAAAATGAAACAAGGAGGATAAATTTGGCCTAAATAATATCCTTAAACAGCGTTTGTAAATTGGTTTAAGCCTATCACTGCAAGGAAGGCTATGCCCAGAGTAACAAGGCTGTAAATTGGTTGCAGTCTACCACTGCTTAGGCCATGCCCAGAGTTACAAGGCTTTTGTCTTCGGGGCCAAGAAAATAAGGGTCCAACCCACCAAAAGAGCAATATGACACAACGGTAAATCTTGTGAATCATGACAAATCATCATCTGTAGAAGTTGGGATGAAAACAATAGAAGCACTGTAAATTTCCTTCAGAGATCCTTTCAGGGAGATTTTTTTATAATCAATACTTGATCAAACCTAATTCAACGGAGAATCTGGGACATCGATGAGTATCTGCAGGGGCATTCTTTTATGGACTACCTTAAAATAGGATTTATTTTGATTCTCATTGCTTGATATTTTCTGTAAAAATTCTGTAAATTTTCAATAATGATATTTGTCATTTTTATGATAGATTATAGAGTATTTGAAATATCAAAATAAAAAATTTGATATAAATGAATTTAAAAATTAACAATCATTGTTATGGAATGTAGAAAATTCATATCTACTATTTTATAACTTCTTTTAGGTTTGATGATTTGATAGGGATCACTGTGGTTGAACCAGGGGTAAATTTGTGAATAGCATGCAATCTGACAAAGCCTAGGAGCTGCTTTTGAGTCATGTAAAGTGGATCTCGAAGATTCCAACACCAGCTTAACATTCAATTCAATTGTATCAAATGGTTCACGGTAAAATTTCGTTATTAAAAACAGGGTGATTATTTACAATTTCTGTGCATGGATGAGGTAATAAAAGATTAATTTGAATAACAACATGATGAGTAAATATATATCTAATCAACAGTCTTCCTTCGGCTAAGCAGTCACATGCAGGGGAGATCTCATCTGTCAAAACTATCCAGTGGGTCGAATCTGGGTTGATCAGGCCTCTTGAGGTTTGAAATTTGGTGGAAAACAAGGAACATACCCTCATTCTCGCCAATTATCTGGAATCAATTGAATTCCAACCTTATGACAGTTCAAACCTAATTTGACAACATTTAAAACTGCCATTAACTGTAATAACATTTAAATAATATCCTTAAACAGTGTTTTGCCAGTAAATTGGTTTAAGTCTATCACTGCAAGGCTATGCCCAGAGTAACAAGGCTGTAAATTGGTGGCAGTCTACCACTGTGTAGACCATGCCCAGTGTTACAAGGCTTTTGTCTTCTGGGCCAAGAAAATAAGGGTTCACCCAACCAAAAGAGCAATATGGCCCCAATGGGTAAATCTTGTGAGTCGTGACAAATTATCATATTTGTAGAAGTTCAATCTGCCATTGGACCATTTTTCATAAATCTATTAAATTTTTGGAGCTCATCATCATGGAGAGTAGAGATTAATGAGCTGTACAAGTATTAATTCATGTTTACCATTTAGATTTGGAAAGAGAGGGGATTTAATTTGCAGGTTAACAAAATAATTTCATCCCAACTGGGAGAACCATCAAAATTTATTTCTGTAAAGAACCATGCCATTATACAGTCATATCCTTTTGCCTTGGCTCTAGCCTGCCATGGCTTGGGTACGCATTGATTTGTGTACTCTACATTCTGAACGAAGTATTAATCTGAACTTTTCCAATCCCTGTGCTTTCGACTAATGTTTCTTTTTCTCCCCGTACCTCACTCCATGATTGGTTCATCCTGCGCAAATTCGGTGGCAGCAAAAATGGCACAATTGACTTTATTCCCATCATAGTGGGCTTCTTTGGCATTTATGCATTGCACTCCACCAGGTCGCCCCAATGCCCTAACTTTTAACTACCGTGGCCAATTCAACTGTGCCTTGTAGCGCCTCCTCTGCATGAAGAAAAGCCGAAGCATAATGCTGGCTGCCTCCTGAAGAATCCTGAGAAGTTTCTGTTTTCTTCAGCATTTCCCACATCACTTGTACATCCTCATACCCACATGACTGCACGTCATTGTGAAGCTTCAGAAGCCCTCCTCCTGCACATTCACTTCTACCATCATCAATCCACATCCCAAAAAGCAAATGTGCTAAAAACAGAAAACCCATCTTCAGAATCAGAGCAGACAAACAATGAAACAGAAGCCAGAAGAATCTAAAGGAAAGTATATTAATGTCCAGAAATAACCATATAGATCAATGGGGCTATCACACAGAAAAAAATCTAGAAAACTGAGAAAACCTACAATTCACTCATTAGAAGAATAGCTTAAGGAAGTAGATAATCCTGTGTACTGTGGGTCCCTCGATATTCAATTCAACACCCGGCTACGTGTATGCATAATGGCACAGCTGGGATGCAGCCAAGGAGTTTCTGGAGAATATTTAGACCCCTTCCGAAGGCACCGGCAGGAATACCGGATAACTCACCTTCAGCGGCAATTGACGCCTTTTAGCGCTGCAGTGGACATCCATGTTGAATGGAAATTTGTTCCGTAGCAGCCTATGGTGACGGGAGCAAGACTCCTTTTGCTACCTTTAATTTTGGTAAGAGCCGATCTCCACCGTCTCACCTTGACAATTGCACAACTTCAATCCCTTCAGTTGAAATTCCATTTGGATTAAAATTTCACAGAAAGAGTTCAAAAGATTTTCATTTTCTTTTTATTATGTTGATCAAAGCTGAGATGCAGGATCCTCATCTCCGTCCCGAAAGCATTATAAGACAGCATTTTAGGTAACAGAACTGCAACAGGTTTCAACTTAAAATATAGGACCAAAGCTGAGCAACAGCGACCTCATAGCCATTTTGAAAGCATTACAACACAGCATTTCAGGTACCAGAACTAAGACAACTTTCACCCTTTATACTGATCAAAGCTGAGGGACGGGGACCGCATCTCCACCCTGAAATCATTACAACAAAGCATCTCGAGTGCCGGAACCACGACTAATTGCCATTACACTCCCATGGACAGTGCAAAAGAGTCTAGCCTGCAATCTAGAAGAAAGGGGCCACACATTCTTGCTGAGGATAGTCAAACAACACAGAAAAGTTACACCCACCATCTTTGAACAGACAATACAACATGCTTTGAATTTCAAAACAGACACAACATCCCAAGTTCCCAACAAATGTTCCTGCTAGAACTCCACCCTCAACATTTGTTTTCCTTTTACCTACACCAAAACAAAATATGAAGACCGTAGATCCAGATCTAATACTTCATTAAAGCAAACCAATAACCAGTGCCCATTTGGGGAATTTCCCAACTGGGTAGCTCAGGCTTACAACAAGCAGAACCAAAAAGACATTTAAACATGAAAGAAAACAAAAACTAACCAGTTTTTCTTGTTCTGACGCGAGTGGCAAGGCCAACCAAAGCTTTTCGGACGGGAAAAAGAACCTTGTTCAAGACCCACTCCATTCTCAGAACAAAACCAGCTTACAGTGAGAATCCTTTGCAGCCCTGTAATACAGAGAGAGGCAATTAAAACGCCCAGAGATTGATTGACTGAAAAAAATCATTAATGAGGTGGAGCGGTGCAATGCAGAGGATGAGCGTGGAGGAAGGTAACATCCTCGTGTCTAATCACACAGCACAAAAACAGAATCATTACGTATATCGTATTAAAAACTTTTGCCCAATAAAATTAGGCACGCGTAGATTTGGACTTTCGGCTTCCTCATTGCTTCTTCCTTTTCCCTATTGGAAATGCATCTTATCATACTGACAAACTCTCTTTAATTATCCGCCGCGGATCTAACATGATGAATAAGAAAAGATTGTCAAAGATTTTAATAACCTCCACAAGACCAAAGGGCCTAGGGACCATGAGACTACTTTTAATAAAAATATATACACGGTGGAAGGTTCCCACCAGTCTGTTTACTGTTTAGGTGTAGAAGCCTTGATTGAGACAATTTTGTTTCTTCTTTTTTAAGAGGCTATAAGATCAGGGCCCTTAATGAGTTAAGTATTTTTATGTAGCTAATTTTAATGTTGTAGCTTGGCTATTCTAAAAATATAAGCTATTCAATATACAATGTCTTTGGAAAAGTAGGTATATTCTTTTTTTCATCTATTTATCTTACATTTAAGTTGATGTGAGTTAGCTCTTATCAATTTATTGATATTTTTGTCTTTTGTTCAATTTTTTTTTAGGTAGTTTGTTTTCATTTGATTTATTATTTCTATTTTTTTACAAATCATAGATATTTTATGTTATCAATGAATAAATATGTTTTATATTTTTATGTCATGTTTTATGCATGGATAAATCAAATGATTGAGATCTTCCTCCTCCCCTTTGTACTATTCTCGCAATCTAGTGGCTTTGTTTATGTTTTTATGTTCTAGGTTGTTGGCACATATGAACTTTAGGGGTGTCACTGTTTTCATCCACATTTTTTGTGAATATATGTAACACTATTTTTTACATCGTAATTTTGGACACTTATTCATAAATAAAATAAAAGTATAGTCATTATCTTTGAAAGAAAGTTTTATGTTTAG
>VDFB02086081.1:304217170-304295711 GCA_007258455.2 Sequoia sempervirens | reverse complement strand
CAAGGTAAAATTTGCTTGTGTTTATCTTTATTTTGTTTGAGTTCAACTAGGCTTATCATTGAAGTGATTCTTGTGTTTTCCTTTTTGCATTGTTATTTTGCATGCTTATGTTAGGGTAAAACACTAGGTTCGTAGATAGAATGCCTCTAAAAGAGCCTGTTAATGCAATGCATCTCTATCGATACTATGCATAGTGTCTAATGTGTCATGTCTGTGGTGTTCACTCATTACACGTAGTAGCATTGCATATGTTGACATTATTCATTAACACATTATGAGAAATTTTTTGTGTTATGATGTCACCATGTGTGTGTGTGACATACATACATGTGTCTTACTATGATATGTTTCCATGTGTTACATTACATATTTTAAGGCAATTAGATCATCATTACATTTAATTAACATACATCCATGTGTGTTCATTAAATTATGATAGCATCTAATGTAAACATACATCCACATATACACATATAACATCCATAGCATCAACATACATAATAATAAAGGGGCATACACACCAAAATACACAATTCCATGATATCAAAACCTATATCTCGTATATATATATATATATAATTTCATATACATGTATCGGGCCACTATTGTCAAAAAATGAGTGGCTACTGAATGTATGTGTCAATGTCTATACAAAAGATCTACAATATGTATATCCCTACAAAACTGATGTACAAAATCGAAGGTCCCTATGGTTGTGGCGCGTGGCTCCTGAAGCCCTTCGACACTAGCTGCTACTACTACAGTCTAGGGAGGGGCTACACGGTGGTCATAG
Source organism: Sequoia sempervirens (assembly GCA_007258455.2). Lineage (NCBI taxonomy): Eukaryota > Viridiplantae > Streptophyta > Pinopsida > Cupressales > Cupressaceae > Sequoia > Sequoia sempervirens. The sequence continues at coordinate 304,294,918 of VDFB02086081.1, read as the reverse complement.
ACCTAGATTAGTGAGAACACAATGTAGATATGGTTGCACACATCCCCCTAATTCTTCTAAATTTACCCCACCTAACTGGGGGAAAACTCGGGAGGAGGAATATAGTCACCTCTTTACCATATTTTTCTTTCAAATCATCAAATCTTTCTTGACCATTCTTCTCATTGTTGTAGCTTCTTTTGATTTTTGAAATTGACTTAAAATTGAGTTTTGCATAGAATGATTTTGTGCAATCTTTCACAATTATTCTTGCACTTCTTATCAAGCTCAGTTACTAGGGAGAACCATCAGTATCGGTTAGCTCGACCTTAATGACCTTTGAGGCACCCTTCTCCTTGGCACACAAATCTATAAAATTTTGAATTTGGGTAAAAAAATTCTTATCTACTTTGGTGTGGTTGATTTTTTCCAAAATCGAGCCCACTGAAGTGGGGGAAAAATATAATGTCGTAGAATTGCACCTAGGGGAAATTCCACATTCTAGCACTTTGCCTAGCATTTATGACGCCTAAGCGCATTAATGAAAAAAATCCCATGGATTAGAATTTCACAATTCTAGCTCCATGTGGACCAATGGCGAAGCAACAAAAGCCTAATGACATGTTTCTCAAAAATTGATGTGTTGGACTCCTGTGCAGCATGCAGACGGTTGCGCAACACACTAGCATCCTACCAGTTTTTCAAGTTTGAAACAAGTAATCTCAAATCTTAGCTCTTGACACATGTCTTGACAGTCAGTATTTTAGGTGTAATGGCTCTTTTCTGCCCTTGCATGCAACAAAACCCCTCATTTTCTCTCATTTTTGGAGTCCAGCTTCATTCACTTAAGCTCTCTTCAACTTCTCTCTCAGATTTCTCTCATCCTTGGCAAGCAACACTTCCACAAGCAAAGCTCTACCAGACTGAGGTCCCTCCAACAACTACAAGTCTTAATCAAGCATTCAATGGTGTTTTTGTGTGCTCCAGAGAGGGCCCAGGCCCGCGAGTAATGCTCTCTCTCACTCTTTTCTATTTACTCATTCATTTGCAATCTCGTGGTGCAAGTTCTACTCCTGAAGCGGGTTTTGCTTTCACCACACGCTTTGCCCATTTCAGTTATACTCCTTTCTTATATAGTTATCTATGGAGTTGGGAACACCAAAACGGGGGTCTGACTGAGGCAGACCCCTATATAGCCCCAACATTTTCCCCTCATTCTTCTATGTGTAGGTCTCGAAAAAGAGCTTGGAGTGAAGGCTCGAACGTCGCTTGAGGGTAAGTTCTCTCCAAGTTCCCCTTATGCTTTTCTTGAAGTTTACGTTCTCTGTTTGATTATTTTGTTTAGTGGACCTCATATCTAAGTTAGGAAGTAAGACCTTATTCTTCCCATTTGAGCTCCTGAGATTTTTGTTGCTCAGGACACCAGCGTTCCATTTGGATGTGCATTGCATTGGCATCCTGAATCTGCAATGTCATCCTTTGGCCGAGAGCTTCTCTATCAGAGGTAGGAATCTAGAAGTTTCACTCTCGCTGGGTCTGAAGTAGTCTTCCCTGAAAGTTAGTTTATGCACATTTCCTTTATGATTTCTTCATTATGTTCATGTTGAGGTGGAAAAGGGAAGTTTGTTCCTTGGTGATCTCTTGAGAATGAAGAGACATGCGTGCAGTGAATCCCTCTTATCTCACACCCTTAAAGTGTTTTCCATCCGAAAATGCATTTTTCCTTCCTCAATGGAATTGTAAACCAGTTTTGTGGGTTTACCCAATACTTAGATCTCTTTCCACAAGATTTGACTCAAAAAAATTTGTTGTTGAAGAAGCTAAAGATATGAATACTCTAGCAATGGATGAACCACATGGGATACTGATTGCATGAGACAAGAATTATGAATGATTAAACTTCAAAGGAAGAGGCAACCTTCAAGGCATCAAAGACAATTGAAGATTTTGACTCCAGTGATTAATCAAATCCTGACTTGAAGCAAATTTTGTAACTTGGAAGTTAAAAAAAGGCTCCAAAAAGTACAAAGGTATATTACCATTCAAATGCTTCAATTGTGGTAAAATAGGCCACTTTGCTACTAAGTGTCCTTTCAAAGGAATTAGTGATGAACAAAAGGGGTATGAGTCCTATCAAAAGAGCTATAAGAGGTCCAAGAATAAGGAGAAGAATTATCATAAGTAAAAGAAAAGCTTCTACTCTAAGGAAGATAACTATTTAGCTAATAAGCATGATTATTATACCTCCAAAAGTGAAAGTGAAAGAGACGATGTTCTATTCATGGCAATGGAGACTTTAGAAGGTGATACAAAAAATTAAACTTTGGAGATGATGATGAAGATACAAAAGTTGATTTAGAAGAACTGATAGCTGCCCTAGATGAAATGATGAAAGCAAGAAAGGAAAATTAGAAACAAAAGCTAAAAAATAGAAAAAGCAAAGAGGATAGAAGATATCTTGATAGAAAATTAAAAGCAAACAAAATGGATTGTGAAAGGCTTGAAGGAGAAGTGGTATCTTTGAGAAAGAGTACAGAGAAAGAATGGTCAGAGGAAAAAAAAAATTGAAATTTGAAAAGAACAAAGATATTCTAGATGAGATTATCAACAGTCAGAGATTACCCCACATCAAAACTGATATTGGATTTGATGAAAATTAAAGCATAAAGACTATTGATCAACCCATGAAAACATCTAGAAAAGATCTTGATTAAAATGTCTCTGAATGTTCAAATTTAGTTTTAATTAACCAAATTGCTAATTATCCTCATCCTCCCACTTGCAAGGGAATATTCTTCGAATATTCCTCCTTTGCACATTCCTCTAAAAGAGAATATTCCTATGGAATATCCTCTTTTGTGCACTCATTCCTCCAAAATATCTCTTAACTTCTTCCTAATTCTTAGGAAATATGTTTTTTGAAAGCTAGATTGGACCATTGATTAAATTAGTTGATCCTAGTCAACTTTCAATTCTAACCATGGATTGGAATCCTCAATCTATGTTTCATTGTCCTTTCATTGTTGACCATTGATTGATCTTTCCAATCTGGGCCCTTGTTTTCTCATTTGATCTCCTATAAATAGATCAAAATTTGGAGAGAAATGGGTCCACCTTTTCAAAGTAAAGTTATGTTTTTGATATTCACACTCACTTGCGCCCATATTTCATATTTTGATAGCATTCTAGATCAAAGCTTCATCCATTTAGTTTAAGCATCCATTAATGGCTTCCATGGTAACTTAGCTTGCATCCAATTTAGCATAATTTGAATCAATGGCTTATATCTTTGAATTTTGTTTACATTTAGCATAGATTGCATACATCTTAACATTTAGCAGTCATCTTTATCATATTAATCTAGTTTTACATCATGTTTCACACACCTCTCATCAGTTTCATTAGTTTTCTTCAATAAAACTGATTGAAACAAGCTCATATTATCCAAGGGATTGGGAAAGGGTCGTCATTCCACATCAATGCGACACCACTCCCCCAATAGGATAAAATTTGAGGTCTTAGAATAGGGTTTTGTTATGCTTTCATGTTCATTTCATGTCAGTTTAATGGTTTCTTAGTTTTGATGAATTTTGAATATCTTATTGGGATCAATGCTTAGGGGATTAAATAGGGTTTAAATTCATTTGGATCTAGTTTATTTAGTTCGCACTATGACATTGGTCACAGTAGGCTAAATATTTGGAACTCTAATACCATATTGAAGTTGATAGTGAACTCCACAACTCCTATAAATCACTTGCAGGTAATTACTTGTCACAATTGAGAGAAAGAAAAAAAGAAAAATTTTCTCAACAATGTGAGAATTGTATTGATGCAATAACTTGAATGAATGATTACAATTAATGATGAATCCTTATGAATAGGAAAAAAGCAAATCCTCGATCAAACCTTAGGTGAGGATTAGATTAGATTAAGACAAGTGTTCTCATCCTATGCAATGATACAACATGACCTAAAAATAGTTCAATCTAATAACAAAAGAACATTTCCCAAGCTTAACCTAAGTGAATAAAGTAAAAGGGGGCCTAATAACTATTAGGTGATTACCTATTTACACTAACAATGTCAATGGGGACCTAAAGCTACAATGTGACCATGACTAGGAAATAAAGGATAATACATGTGTGGGAAAACATCAGTTAATGAAAGCGAAGAGTCAGTAAGACTATGACATTCAAGGGGATCAATGTTGTTGGGTGAAAATTATGTAATCAACTTTTCAACAAATTACACAACTAGGACTTCAACCACAGCTATGTGAGATGTAATCTCTCCTCTCAGAAAGGGGAGGCGCCCTTCTTACTACTTTCAGAAACAAGTAAAACTAATCAAGTATTTACAACATGTACACTATGATTAATGGATTCGGGGTGTGTCACATTCATCCTTCTCTCTTGTTTTAGAGAAGATGTTTTACAATGCTCCACGGTCGGTAGTTTTGATTCGGTACAACTTCAAACTAAAGACAAAGCGATAATTCCGATATCTCTATCTTGACAAAGCACAACGTAGAGATACCAACATGATGATAATAACAATAAAAAGATAAAAGAAAGATTACGAAGGAACTAAGTCATTCCATAAATTTCCAACGTTAGGTCCTTGAGATGCATAACGGGTGTTATATTAGAAGCACAAATTCTTCTAGATACATCACCACAATAGTGCCACGAGCAGTGTGAACAAATGCAAGCACAAAGTCTTGCAATTTACTCACCAAAGTAGTTCCATGAACAACGTGAAAAAATGAAAACACAAAGTCTTGCAGTTCATCCACCAAAGGTTACTCAAACATAAACTAAAATTCAAAGTAAAGAATGCAACACAAAGTTTACACAAATTTACTTGAAGCCCTTATATCTCACACAATAATCACCACCAATCTTAATCAACTTCAAAAGACGATTGATCCAACGCAAATGTTGGTATGCAACTTCCTTCTTTATTGATAAGATTCAGATTCACAAAGTTGAACACAAAGTTTCATACATTTGTTGCAAAATGAGCAGCACTTCGTTGCTAAAGATAAAAAGATAAACATTACAATAGAAATCCCTCATATATATAGAGGAGAGGGATGAGAAAAATTAGGAAAGTTAGGTGAGTCAATTAAGGAAAATCTCACCTAACTTTGACCAAAGTCAAAGTGTAATTTGTCTTCAAGAAATTACATCTCTGATTTTTGGTGTAATTACATTTCGAAGACATTTAAGATGTCAAAAACTATTTACAAGATGCATAATGGAAAGCATCAAAATGTTCAACATCGGAGATCAAGAATCTTCATGCTTCCTTTCTTTGGGTGCAGAGTCTTCACATTTCTTCTTGGTCTCCTATATGAACGCATCATCTGGGCCGACTGTGTAATCTACGAGGGTGTGAACTCTTGTGATCGACTTTCTGGTAGATGAATGGATTTTCTTGCACCCGCGAAGATGCGCCTTGAGATTGTCAAGTGGCAGTCGTATATTGCAAATGACATGTATTGAGGCTATGCAAAAATTGGCATCCTCAACTTGTTGCATGACGACTTCTTTGTAGATCTGGGATAGTTCACTAGATTAGAAGATGTCACCTTCAGGATCACTTGATGAAATCTAGAGAGAAACTGCAAGGATGGTGAATCAACAGATGTTTAGCAAAAAAAACAACATTGGGAAGTATGAAGTGAACAACGATGTTGAGCAAGTGTGAAACGAGCGACGAGGCACAAAAAACGATGCAAGAACAAAGAAATGGGGTCCAGAACGGAAATAGAGCAAGTTTGAAAAGACTAAGTTAAAAACTACCAAAAGTGTAAGGGCGCTGAAAATCAGCGCTCCTACACTTAGAGAGGTGATCTCAGGTGTAAGGGTGCAAGAAAATTAGCGCTTTTACACTTAGCATGTAAAATTGTGAAAAGTGCATAGGAGACAAAAATCAGTGCCCTATACAAATTTGACTAAGTATAGATAAAAAGTGCACAAGCGCTAAAAATTAGAGCTTGTGCACCAAAGACAGACTTTGACAAAAGTGTACAAGCGCTAAAAATCAGAGCTTATGCACCAAAGAAAGACTTTGACAAAAATGCAGAAGTGCTAAAAATCAGAGCTTGTGCAAGTTTCTAGCTTGATGGAGAATGAGTGAAAGGTGAAATGAAGTGAAGGAACGAACTAAAAGTCAATTAAAATCACTTAAAAGTGATTTGGGAGTGTCATAAATGAACAAAAGTCGTGCAACTAATCAAGGCATAAAATGTGGCACAAAACTGGAAAAAGTGCAAAGCACTGAAAAACAACACCTTAGTCAAAAATTGGCTAAGTCTGGAAAAAGTGCAAAGGTGCTAAAAATCAACGCCCAGCTCAAAAAATGGTTGTTTTGAAGAAAAGTGCAAGGGCGCTAAAAATTAGCACCTTTGCACCAAAACACATTCACTTAAGTGCAGGGGTGCTGATTTTTAGCACCCTTGCACTTTTGATACTTAGTCAAATTTTTGAAAAAGGCTAGAGCGTTGTTTTTGACAACGACTGCACTTTCTACAATTTTACTAAGTATCAACAATGAGAGCTCACGAAGGTACTCATTTCGAAGGTCTTCGCGAGGTGAACGTAAGGGGATGCTCAAACTGGCTGTTTGAAGCTTTGGAACACACTTCAAGGTGGATTGAAAATAACCTCATTTTGCGTGCTTGAATTTCATGAACCTAGAAAATGGACAAGTTTCGTAGGGGGGTTATCTGTGGAACGAGCGTGGCTGGATTCCATGATAACAAATCTATAAACTTAGGTGAATAAATTGAAAAAGAAAATTAATGTTAAAATAAAAGAATAAAACAACATGCACAAAGGACCATAACTCGTTAGGACTAGGGTTTTAGCAAAAAGATATAAAGAAAAGCACTTATAGACTAGAAAGACCAAAGCCTTAAGGATTTCATGAAAAAAGACTTAAAAAGAGATAAACCAAGTTTTAAAATTTGATTTGAACTAATAAATAAATAACCACAAAAACTTAATTTAACATCAAATGATTATTTTCACTAAAGAATTTTAAATAAAACTCAATTAATAAACATCTTTAAATGAAGTACGAAACTAACACTTTCTCCTAACTACATGTCAAAGGAAGACACTATTAACCTAGCAAAGAAAAACTAAACCTAAGGATAGTGAAAATAAAGGGGGTCCACACTTTTCTATCAAGAAAATGGTGCATGAGTTTAAGGGGCATAATAAATTTCACAATCACATAGATCAATTTTACACTTGTATAGATAAACCAAAGTAAAGTCCAATCAATTTGTAGAGACATTGATCTAATCAAATCCTAAAATTTCAAAATTATGACAAATTAATTCTTAAGATTTTTATATCATTTTATAATCACCATAATTTACTAAATATCATATTTAAATTCATTTAACTTCCACAAATAATTTAGGATTTATTATTTAAAATTCCAACAAATGTATTTATTTGACCAACGTATGGGTTTTTGGTATACCATTTGTTCTCATACCTTTTCCCTTTACTATTGGGATTGATGGGTAGTTTCCCACTGAAATGACTACTTTTATAATGGAATTAAAAAATAAGGGACACTATCTTAGTGTATGGATGTGTAGTTTCCCACTGAAATGACTACTTTTATAATGGAATTAAAAAATAAGGGACACTATCTTAGTGTATGGCCATTAGGATAAAATATGCTACCAGAGGGAGGAAGATGACTTTTATGGCCATTAGGATTAAAAACATGCTACCTCTCTTTTTTAAAGGAAAGGATTCCACATCTGCATGTTACCTGCCATTGACTGAAAACAGAAAAACGTGTCTGCTTCCACTGACAGCAATTTATTCCTCTACAGGAAGAATCCCAAGACAGATGATACCATATCATTGTTCCCTAAAATAGGAGTCCCTTTGAAGAAAGGAAGTTTCAAGGAAGTCAGTAACCCTACACCAAAGTTTCCTCAATTCAGATAGGGATTGCCAGTACAGTCTAAATGTGGGACCCAATGATTTTTTGATCAATGGAAAACAATAGAAGCACTAAAATTTCCTTCAGAGATCCTTTCATGGAGATTTTTTTTATAATCAATACTTTATCAAACCTTATTCAACTCAGAATCTGAAACACTGATGAGCATCTGCAGGGGCATTCTTTTTATGGGCTGTTTTAAAGTAGGATTTATTTAGGTTCTCATTAATTGATAGACTAAAAACTTTGTAAATTTTTTATGATAGATTATGGAGTGTAGTTTGAAATATCGAAGTAAATAATTTGACATAAGCGAGTTCAAAAACTAACCATCATTGTAGAAAACTCATACCTACTATTTTACAAATTCTTCTATCTGATGATTTAGAAAGGACCACTGTGATGATTTTTATTGGACAAGGGGTAGATTTGTGAACAGCATGCAATCTGACAAAGTATAGGGGCCGCTTAGGGTCCATGTAAAGTGGATCTTGAAGATTCCAACATCAGCTTAACATTTAACTCAATTGCCTGTTGCCTGCTGGTTAAATTGGACTATTTTTACATATCAAATGGTTCAAGGTAAAATTTTGTTATAAAAAATAGGGTGATTATTTACAATTTCTATGCATGGATGAGGTGATAGAAGACTGGTTGAATTGTCTTCTTGAAATAAGTGGTTTCATCTAATTTTTTTATTTTTATAGAAACAATTGGATTACATAGATATCAGCATCTCTACTCTTAATTTGAACAAACAGATTAGAATATGACAAGTAAGAATACATCTAACCATTGGATTACATAGATATCAACTTCTTTTCTCTTAATTTGAACAAACAGATTACAACATGACAAGTAAGCATACATCTAAACCAGCAGTTGTCCTTCAGCTAAATAGTCACAAGCAGGGGAGATCCCATCTGTCAAAGTTACACAGTGAACTTGGACTGATCATCCAATTGGGGGTTTGAAATTTGGTGGATGGCATAATCAAGCAACATACCCTCATCCTCATCAATTGTGCTCAACCAATTGAGCTACAACCGTTTGGCAATTTGAACCTAATTTGACAACATTTAAAACTTTCAGTGCTACGATTTCTGGATTGTAACCGTGTGTAGTCCGTTTTGCATCAACATTTGGAATCATACTCCATGATCCATCATTTTTCAGCATCCTAATGATGGATCATGGAGTATGATCCGAAATGTTGATGCAAAACAGATTACACAGTTACAATCGAGAAATCTTAGCACTAAATGATCATGGGCTGTGGAAACCTCATGCTATTAACATTTAAAACTGTCATCGATTGTAACTGTTACAACATTTGATACTGATAAGATTGCTTCTAGATTCGCTGTGTATGTTTTTTATATTGACATTTCCGATCACACTCAATGAAAAGTGAATGAATAGAATGCAGACATGATCTTATAGAGAAACAGAGAGGAGTGAAGACTGCAAAACAAGGAGCCAATCCTATGAATAATAAGACAAAAATTGCATTCCATAATAAAAATCTAAAATTGTAATAACCAAAATTAAGTCTAATTTGAAAAATTTGTTAAAATGAATCTTTATCTTGTATTATTTTATTTTTTTATTAATGAAAAAAAGTCCTTAAATTAGAATTAACATAAAGATTATAAAAATGAAACAAGGATAAATTTGGTTTAAATAATATCCTTAAACAGCGTTTGTAAATTGGTTTAAGCCTATCACTGTAAGGAAGGCTATGCCCAGAGTAACAAGGCTGTAAATTGGTTGCAGTCTACCACTGCTTAGGCCATGCCCAGAGTTACAAGGCTTTCGTCTTCTGGGCCAAGAAAATAAGGGTCCACCCCACCAAAAGAGCAAAATGACACAACGGTAAATCTTGTAAATCATGACAAATCATCATCTGTAGAAGTTGGGATGAAAACAATAGAAGCACTGTAAATTTCCTTCAGAGATCCTTACATGGAGATTTTTTTATAATGAATACTTGATCAAACCTTCATAGATCCTTTCATGGAGATTTTTTTATAATCAATACTTGATCAAACCTTATTCAACGGAGAATCTGGGACATCGATGAGCATCTGCAGGGACACTCTTTTATGGACTACCCTAAAATAGGATTTATTTTGATTCTCATTGCTTGATATTTTCTGTAAAAATTCTGTAAATTTTCAATAATGATATTTGTCATTTTTATGATAGATTATAGAGTATTTGAAATATCAAAATAAAAAATTTGATTTAAGTGAATTTAAAAATTAACAATCATTGTTATGGACTGTAGAAAATTCATATCTACTATTTTATAAATTCTTCTAGGTTTGATGATTTGATAGGGATCACTCTGGTTGGATCAGGAGTAAATCTGTGAATAGCATGCAATCTGACAAAGCCTAGGAGCTGCTTTTGAGTCCATGTAAAGTGGATCTTGAAGATTCCAACACCAGCGTAACATTCAATGTATCAAATGGTTCACGGTAAAATTTCGTTATTAAAAACAGGGTGATTATTTACAATTTCTGTGTATGGATGAGGTGATCAAAGATTAATTTGAACAACATGATGAGTAAGTATACATCTAAATCAACAGTCTTCCTTCGGTTAAGTAATCACATGCAGGAGAGATCCCATCCATTTAAGTTATCCAGGGGATCAAATCTGGGCTGATCACACCTCTTGAGGTTTGAAATTTAGTGGAAAACAAGGAACATACCCTCATTCTCACCAATTGTCTGCAATCAATTGAGCTCCAACCCTATGACAATTCAAACCTAATTTGACAACATTTAAAACTGCCATCGACTGTAATAACATTTAAATAATATCCTTAAACAGTGTTTTGCCAGTTTATTGGTTTAAGTCTATCACTGCAAGGCTATGCCCAGAGTAACAAGGCTGTAAATTGGTTGCAGTCTACCACTGTTTAGACCATGCCCGGAGTTGCAAGGCTTTCGTCTTCTGGGCCAAGAAAATAAGGGTTCACCCCACCAAAAGAGCAATATGGCCCAATGGGTAAATCTTGTGAGTCGTGACAAATTATCATATTTGTAGAAATTCTATCTGCCATTGGCCCATTTTTCATAAACCTAATAAATTTTTGGAGCTCATCATCATGGAGAGTAGAGATTAATGACGTGTACAAGTATTAATTCATGGTTACCATTTAGATTTGGAAAGAGAGAGGATTTAATTTGCAGGTTAACAAAATAATTTTGTCCCAACTGGGAGAACCGTCAAAATTTATTTCTATAAAGAACCATGCCATTATACAGTCATATCCTTTTGCCTTGGCTCTAGCCTGCCATGGCTTGGGTGCACATTGATTTGTGTACTCTACATTCGGAACAAAGTATTAATCTGAACTTTTCCAACTCTTTCCTAAAGCTGATCAGCAGACGTTCTTTCCAAATCCTCACCCATGATTGTCGCCCATCCTGTGCAAATTGTGAAGGGGTGAAGTGTATCGAAAAATTACTGATTTATTATATCATAGTGGCTTAGTATTTATGTACAGAAATGACCAGGTCGCGCCACAAATTTAATAAAAGTTCGACCATGGACCATTGTGTTCAATTACTTCAAGTGCGCCTGCAGCTACCCCATGAAGAAAGTCGCCACAATGGCCGCCTCCTTTTGGAAGAATCCTGAGAAGTTTCTGTTTTCTTCAGCATTTCCCACATCACTTGTACATCCTCATACCCACATGACTGCACGTCATTGTGAAGCTTTAGAAGCCCTCCTCCTGCACAAACACTTCTACCATCATCAATCCACATCCCAAAAAACAAATGTGCTAAAAACAGAAAACCCATCTTCAGAATCAAAGCAGACAAACAATGAAACAGAAGCCAGAGGAATCTAAAGGAAAGCATATAATGTCCACACATAACCATATAGATCAATGGGGTTATCACACAGAAAAAAATCTAGAAAACTGAGGAAACCTACAATTCACTAGCTAAAATGCTAAGTATGAATCGCACAACCAATTTGAAGAAAGAATGTTTCCAAGATACAGTTCAAAATTTCATCAGAAGAATAGCTTAACCAGAGGAAGTAGATAATCCTGTGTACGGGGTTCGATATTCATCTACCACCCACATGTATGGCTAATGGTACAGTTGATGCAGTTGGCAAGGGAGTTTTCTTTGAGAAAATTTAGACCTTCTGAAGGCACTGCAGGGAATACTGATAACTGACTCAAAGGGTATTGATTTATTTTATAGCCAGAAGGACATCTATGTTGAATGGAATGGAATGGGATAGTCTATAGGACAGCAGACCCTGAAGAGCTGATCTTCTACTGTTCAATTTGATAATTGAACACCAACTTTTCATAAAGGAAATGCTTAGATGGATAGGCCTACAGAGCCTAAAGATTTTCATTTTTCTTTTTATTATGTTGATCAAAGCTTAGGTACAGGGTCCTCATCGCCGTCCTGAAAGCATTATAAGACAGCATTTCAGGTAACAGAACTGCAACGGGTTTCAACTTAAAATATAGGATCAAAGCTGAGCAACAGCGACCTCATATCCATTTTGAAAGCATTACAACACAGCATTTCAGGTACCAGAACTAAGACAACTTTCACCCTTTATACTGATCAAAGCTGAGGGACGGGGACCGCATCTCCACCCTGAAATAATTACAACAAAGCATCTCGAGTGCCGGAACCAAGACTAATTGCCATTACACTCCCATGGACAGTGCCAAAGAGTCTAGCCTGCAATCTAGAAGAAAGGGGCCACACATTCTTGCTGAGGATAGTCAAACAACACAGAAAAGTTACACCCACCATCTTTGAACAGACAATAAAACATGCTTTTGAATTTCAAAACAGACACAACATCCCAAGTTCCCAACAAATGTTCCTGCTAGAACTACACCCTCAACATTTTTTTTCCTTTTACCTACACCAAAACAAAATATGAAGACCGTAGATCCAGATCTAATACTTCATTAAAGCAAACCAATAACCAGTGCCCATTTGGGGAATTTCCCAAGTGGGTAGCTCAGGCTTACAACAAGCAGAACCAAAAAGACACTTAAACATGAAAGAAAACAAAAACTAACCAGTTTTTCTTGTTCTGACGCGAGTGGCAAGGCCAACCAAAGCTTTTCGGACGGGAAAAAGAACCTTGTTCGAGACCCACTCCATTCACAGAACAAAACCAGCTTACAGTGAGAATCCTTTGCAGCCCTGTAATACAGAGAGAGGCAATTAAAACGCCCAGAGATTGATTGACTGAAAAAAATCATTAATGAGGTGGAGCGGTGCAATGCAGAGGATGAGCGTGGAGGAAGGTAACATCCTCGTGTCTAATCACACAGCACAAAAACAGAATCATTACGTATATCGTATTAAAAACTTTTGCCCAATAAAATTAGGCACGCGTAGATTTGGACTTTCGGCTTCCTCATTGCTTCTTCCTTCTACCTATTGGAAATGCATCTTATCATACTGACAAACTCTCTTTAATTATCCGCCGCGGATCTAACATGATGAATGAGAGAAGATTGTCAAAGATTTTAATAACGTCCACAAGACCAAAGGGCCTAGGGACCATGAGACTACTTTTAATAAAAATATATACACGATGGAAGGTTCCCACCAGTATGTTTACTGTTTAGGTGTAGAAGCCTTGATTGAGACAATTTTGTTTCTTCTTTTTTAAGAGGCTATAAGATCAGGGCCCTTAATGAGTTTAGTTTTTTTATGTAGCTAATTTTAATGTTGTAGCTTGGCTATTCTAAAAATGTAAGCTATTCAATATACATTGTCTTTGGAAAAGTAGGTATATTCTTTTTTCATCTATTTATCTTACATTTAAGTTGATGTGAGTTAGATCTTATCAATTCATGATATTTTTGTCTTTTATTCGATTTATATTTTTTTGGGTAGTTTGTTTTCATTTGATTTATTATTTCTATATATTTTTTACAAATTATAGATATTTTATATTATCTATTAACAAAATATGTTTTATATTTTTATTTTATGTTTTATACATGGATAAGTCAGATGATCCTAATCTTCCTCCTGCCTTTTCTACTACTCTCACAATCTAGTGGCTTTGTTTATGTTTTTATGCCCAGGGTTGTTGGCCCATATGAACATTAGGGGTGTGACTATTTCCACCCACCTTTTTTATGTATAACACTATTTTTTACATGGTAATTTTGAACACATTCATAAATAAAATAAAAGTATAATCGTTATCTTTGAAAGAAAGTTTTATGTTTAGGCTAAAACTACCATATGGAGTTGAGCTTTTGATTTAGATATTATTGAAGAGCATTCTTAGTCAATAAACAACATTGTACCAACCAAATAAAATTTGTTTTCTTTCTTCATGTTCTTCATTCTGTAGGTTTTGTATAACATCGTGTATTAGTGTTTGCACTTTCTCCAATAGGTTTCTAAAGATCCTTGGATGCTCATGTGCTAACATGAAGGAGTGGTATTGTGGTTGGCTTTCTTGTTGCATTTAGTGGAAAAGAACCATTCATGATTTCTTCACGGCATAATCATCTTCGAAGCTTAGTACTTAAATTCAAATTTAAACATTGGAGTGTCCTCGTACCACATGGTGTGCTCCAAATATTCTGTTGGGAATTAAGGTGTCTCAACCTTTGCAATTTCCTAGCATTTAAATATTAATTTATTAATGATTATGTTGTATTTTCTTGCTCATATTAATTTGTCACCTAATGTGACTTGGCACGGTGAGTTATCAACATATTGGGAGGTGACATAGGATGTGGCATGGATTTTGTGGTCTCCACATGGCAATGTAGGCGTCCCACTTTGGGAAGAGATTTCTTGACATGTGTCAGCATATTTGAGGGATTCTATGACAAAGTATGGCAAATTCTTATGATGAATTCCTATGACGATCTTATGATGCATAAGAGCCAGATTCTATGATAGGTTGGACAAGTGTTGGAAGGAATCTTTGCATGGGGAAGGTAGGCGCCCAAGTTTGACCTATGACAGACTGTAAGAGAATGTAAGATACATCTTCTATATTTAGTCAGTTATGGCAGATTCTCTTACAATTGTAAGAGTTGTCATATATGACAGATTCTATGACATTGTAAGGCATATGTCATACTTATTAGGGGAAATTTTGGGGCGCCCAAGTATGGAGGCATGTAAGGGAGTTTAGGAATCATGTGACAAGTGTCACAGGATTCAAAGATGTGTTTGAAAAATGTGCCACATGGATTTGGACGCCCATCTCTTGTAGCTTATTCTAAAAGCTACTTCCATGCTTGTATTCTCTATAAATTAGTTGTCTTGGAGTGGGTTTAGTATGTTGTATTTGCAGGTATTGTTATGTTGTCAGAATTACTCCAAAATTCAACACTTGTGTATGCTCCTGAAGAACTTGCATTGCAAGTGTGTTGTAATCACCTTCAAGATTTGATAATACATTGTGCAGGTTTTGGAGTGTGGGGTTTTTCACCCGAAAGGGTTTTCCCCACGATATATCTTGTGTTGTGAGCTTATTTACTTGCATGTGTTGCTATTTTTTTTGTATTATTCCTATTGTGCATCTCATATTGTAACTATAAAAGAATTAAAATTTTACATCTCTCCTCTTAGATCAGCATTATGAAGCATTTCCGCATACCTTGCTTCCTTTCATATTCCACCTATATTGGTATGTATTGAGTTCATGAGCTAGAATTAATCCTTACCACATTTTTGGAGGGTCAGATCAATCCTTGGGGGTGGCAATAGGTTTTGGATTTGTATAATTTTGTGTCCCTTGGTCTTTGTAATAAATAACCTCTACATCCTTGAAATTTCTATCTTTCATAATAGTAAAGAGATCATTTGGATTTGTGGTAATGTGGCATTACACCTTCTTGTATATGTTGAAAATTTGTTATTGTTGTCACATTAAATTACACCCTGTTGGAGATAGGCCCAACATTCCTATGATACAATGGAACTAACCTCAAGTTGTGGGACCTTGCAAATGAGGACACATCTCCAAAGAAGGCCAACTTCCTCTCTAATCTAGATGTAGAGGTGATGATCCAACCCAACACTAAACAACCCTAAGCTAATCCTATTCTATCAGCTTGCAAGAGTAAAGGATAGAAAAATAAAAAGCTAAAGGGGTGGTGATGCACCAAGATCATAACATGTTTCTTCATGCCTTATATTTTGCGCAAAGAGTCAAAAAAATCACTAAAGAAGATTACATAGTTCTTTGCTTTATCATTTTTACAAGCAAGCATCAAGGTTGAGGTATGAAAGATCATAAAAGGGGTAGAGATTACCCATAATCAACACTTGCAACAAATTAGCACAATCATACAACCTAGAAAAGATGATAAGAACTTATGCATGTACAAAGGTAGCAAACATTACACAGGATACACACACTAAGAAGAGGTAAAAAGGTGATTATTAGCATAGAGGCATAAAAGCTAGTTTTATAGTTGTAGAATATAGTAGTTGTATAAATCTACCAGAGAAAAACTAGGGAAGCCTTTACAATGAGCACAAACCTGTACCTTTTATTCATCTAAAGGTCATAGGAGAGATAAGGCATGTGACTGGGTAAGAAACCATAGCCACAAACCTGCAAATCATGTGTCCACCCAAAACTCGAGTTGAAAGCTTGCCAAAATGGCCCAACATCCACAACATGCTTCCATAATGATGAATCTATAGATAAAGAGCAGAAATTCCCATAAAATATGTTGTAAAATCATGGCTAAGGATTTCCCTCTAACAAAAATGTAATCTACAAACAATAAATGAGAGCATGAGCACCACTTTTTCCACTTGGAATTTGTAAAAAATATATTTAAATTCTTTTATGTAGATCCATCAATTGGATCTAGTAGTTGAGGAAGTCGTTGCAACATTAATGGTGCTTTTTGGGTCAAACGATGAAAATCCAACAAGTAACAATAGTTGGGGAGGAGGAAGGAACTTGAAACCAAGGACTTGGTCCAAATGTCTTTGGGGGACCCAAAATTCTAACAGAACCAAAGGAAGAAAAGGGAAGTAGGGGAAAGGGAAGGAACTTATAACCAAGAACTTGGTTCAAATGTCCTTGGGGGACTTGAAGTTTTGATGGGACAAAATTCCTTGAGGGATTTGAAGTTTTGACAAACCAAAATGAAGAAATGGGAAGTAGGAGAAGGGAAGGAAAGGAAATTGGAACCAAGGACTTTGCTCAAATATCCTTTGGGAACATGAAGTTCTAATAGGACTAAAGGAAGAAAGAGGAAGTAGGGGAAAGGGAAGGAACTTGGAACCAACGACTCAGTCCCAATTTCCTTGGGAGACCCAAAGTTCTAACTAGACCAAAATGTCCTTAGGGGATTCAAAGTTTCGATGGACAAAAATTAAGAAAGGGGAAGTAGGGGAAAGGGAAGGAACTTGGAACCAAGCACTTGGTTCAAATGTCCTTGGGGGACCTGAAGTTTCAATGGGACCAAAATTTCCTTGGTGGATCCAAATTTTTGACAAACCAAAATGAAGAAATGGGAAGTAGGGGAAAGGGAAGGAACTTATAACCAAGGACTTGGTCCAAATGTACTTGGGGGACCCAAAATTCTAACAGGACCAAAATGTCCTTGGGGGACTCAAAGTTTTGATGGGACCAAAGGAAGAAAGAGAATGTAGGGGAAAGGTAAGGAACTTGGAACCAAGGACTTGGTCCAAATGTCCTTAGGGGACCTGAAGTTCTAACATGACCAAATGTAGAAAGGGGCCCTAGACTTAGTCGCTTTTGG
The DNA here is from genome assembly GCA_007258455.2 of Sequoia sempervirens. Lineage (NCBI taxonomy): Eukaryota > Viridiplantae > Streptophyta > Pinopsida > Cupressales > Cupressaceae > Sequoia > Sequoia sempervirens. Next base: position 304,277,187 of record VDFB02086081.1, on the reverse strand, counting down.
GATTTTTTCAAATGGGTATTTAACTAAAGTCTAGGAAAGGGAGACTACAACCATCAAAGACATATTTGAGCATGAAAAAATGATTAATATTTCTTAGATCAGTTATAACTGATAAGAAATAAAAGGGGAGTCATAAAGTGGAAACAACTACCAATAAAAGATTTATTGTTTCTATTTCATATATGTGTATGTAATATGTTATTTGTATTATTATTTGTGTTGGGTAATACTAAGATACTTTGTTTAAAAGTCCTTAATTGGATTCTCAAACCTTGTCATGTACCAATCAGTGTGATCCAATTAAATATAAAGATCTTGAATTGTTAATCTCGATCTGTGCATAATGTGACCTATGATGGAACTCACAAATCTATTAAACCTATTAAATATATTTTTTCCTCAAAGAGTTGTTGGTATAGTTTTAATCAAAATAGCCAATGTGGTGTGGAAATTGGATGAGGCTACATAGATGTTGAAAATGATACAATAGAGGATATATATAATAAAATAAGATTACCACAAAGGGTTTATCTAGTGAGAAGACCTAATAATTTAGAGGACAAGAAACATAGTGAGGAAGAGAAGCAAAGGAAAGCTTAAGCATTAAATGTGCACGTAAGAGAGGAGAAATTATTTCAATCCATCTCAAGGATTGGAAGAACCACATAGATGGAAATGTCAAGTTTTGTTGAACCACTAAATCTAAAAGAGTTTATCGATTTTATCATAGATAAAGAGGATTATTCTGAGATTTAGGTTATTATAGGCCTAAAGAGGATGAATATTACCCAAAATAGGTCAAAAGGTAATGTTGGATTATGGTGGAAGGAGTTGCAAGTCCAAATAATGAAGTGCGAGAAGGAAAAAATCACTTGCTAGGATATAATGGTTTCCAATTTGAGGGAAAAGTTTCTATTGGGAGGCTATTATTTGAAACTTATAAAGGAGCTCCAAACTTTATTTCAAAAAAGGGGTGACATGAAGGATTGGATAAAGGATTTTTATTAACTCACAATTCACTCTAGACATTATGATCTAAACTAGGAGAAGGTGGTGCAATACATCAATGACCTACAACTTACCATACAAGAGTATATCAGTATGTCAAGGCTCAAAACCATTGAGGAGACATTAGTTTTATTTAAAGTTTAAGGAAAAGCTCAATATGAGGCACTAGAAGAATGTTAGAGGGAAAGGAGGAATTAATGTCATAGAGGCGAAGTGAGTGTTGGGAGAGATGTAAGTATCTCTCCTCAATCCAATAGTGGACTCAATAGTGCAAGATAGAAGAACAATCAAGGTGGAACCAAAACCAAAAAAAGATAATTTCATGGAGTTTACTTATAATGTGGCTAATGAGGACATAAAACCATTAAATTATATTAATCAAAATATATTAGCAAAAAAAAAGGGATGGGAGTACACATGTTATAGAAGCTAAGAAGGAGTAAATATAATAAGCTAATAAAACTATATAACCTAAGTTTGGGGAGACACTCATGACAACGAGAGTATTTTTGAAGCTACCCCAAGAGACTTGGAAACCAATGCAGTGCATAAGCTTATTTTGCATAATGTGAAAGTTGAAGGGAAAGTTTTTCTTACAAGGTGATCATCAATAGTAGAAGTATTGAAAGTCTTGTCATAAAATAGATGATAAATAATTTGATGTTGAAAAGGATACCTCACCCTAATCCTCATAAGGTGCCTTGGTTGTAGGTAGGACACCAAGTGATTATAAAAGAGTAGTGTCTAATAATCATCTAGATTTGTAGATACAAGGATGAGGTATTGTGTGACATCATGTCAATGGATATATATCATGTATTGTTAGGTATACCAAGTGGTAATTTTATAGGAAATCCATGCATGATGGACTCATGAACATATAGGATTGTCAAGGATAGTAAGAAGTATGCCTTGAAACATTTGAGAAATCTAAAATTTGGAGAACATGAAGTGGAATTTAGGGTCATTTTGGTTTAAGGAAATAATTTCTTGACCACTCTAAAAATAAAGTAATTAGGGATTGCATTAGTTGCAAAGGCCTCATTAGAAGACACAATAATGTATGAAGTAAGGAACTCACTAAAGGAGTATAAGGATATTTTATTGAATGAAGGCTTGAAGGGTTTTTATAATAAAGGATTACCCATCATAACATGGATTTGATAAAGGAAGCAATTTTGATAAATAAGGCTTCCTATTATTTGATGTTGAACAAAAATGAAGAAATGAACTCCCAAGTGCAAATGTTACTCTAAATTGGGTTGATAAGGGAGAACCTAATTTTATATGTGGTATTGTTCATATCAATATCCAAGGATAAAGAGTAGAAGATGTGTATTGATTAGAGAGTCATTAGTAAGATCATTGTAAAATATAAATTTCTATTAGCAAGGATGGTTAATTTAATGTATTGTTTTAGTTGAGTGTGTTACTTCACTAATATAGATTTAAAGAGTATATTCCATCATGTATGCATTCAAGAATGAGATAATAGGAAGATAACATTCAAGAAAAAGGAAGGGTTGAATTAGTGGTTGTACATACCATTTTGGATTATTAATGTGTTGAGCACATTCGTGAGGCTCATGAATGAAGTATAAAATTCATTAATTAGCAAGTTTATAATAGTATATTTGGATTATATTCTCATTTTCATAAGACTAAGGAAGATAATTTGAGGCATTTACACCAGGTAGCACAGAGTTTGAAAGAATATAGGTCATTATTCAACCTTCAAAAGTGTCACTTAATGAAATAGGAGCTAAGTCTACTTGGGATTTTTTATTTTAAAGGATAGATTGAAGATGGATAATGAGTATTTAAGGATAATTGTGGAGTGACCATTACTATAGAGCCTATTTGAAGCCAATAGTTTCCATAGGTTAGCTAGTTTCTACTAAAAGTCTATTAGTAAATTTAGTTGTATTGGTGTGTCAATCCCAAAGACAATGAGGGGTGAAAGGAATGGGTTTAAATAGTCAATTGCTACCACAAAGAGTTTTAAATTATTTAAAAATAAGTTAATGAAGTAGCCCCTATTGGATTTACTAAATTTTGAAAAGGTATTTTAGGTGGATTGTGATGGAAATGATACTACAACTATAGAGTAAAAAAGGAAGGCCAATTGTATACTTCAACAAAATTAATATAATAATATAAAGCATACACAATATTAATATGACCAATATTTTATGTCATTATGTAGGAATTAAAAATGTGGCAACACTTGTGAACATGATCATGAGTTAAGGTAAACATGATTGAATTACTAGAATTAAACCAAGTATTTAAGCTAATTAAGCCATGCTCCCAATGAAATTTTTGAAATAAATTAAGCTAGGAAGCCATTAAAACATCAAATATCAATGAAATTCTTGCAAAGGAAACCTAATTAATACATCAAACCTCATCCCATTGGGGGATTGGGGTTGAATTGATGTGGAATTTCAGCCCTTTCCCAATCCCATAGTTGAAACAAGCTCTTGATGGATGCTTCAATGGAGAATTGATGCAAATTGATGCTAAATTGGCTAAAATGGATGCAAATGGATTAAATGCTCATAAGGATTTCTCTAAAAATTCATATAGTCTAATTGCTCTCAAAGATTGTGGATGAATTGCTCAAGAAATGGAGGCTATTTATAGGACAATTGAGTGAATCAATGACCAAGGTCAATTTAGTTAATCAATGGATGCAAATTAAGGAGAAGAATTGGCATGGATCAAAGATTCAATCCATGGAGGATATTGAATAATCATATGGATTGATGTATTTAATCAAAGGTGGAAATTGATTCAAACAAACACAAATCCTAAAATTTAGGAGGAATGTGCAAGATATTTCCATTTAAGAGGGAAATAGTTTGAATTTGAATTGGAGGAATATTCCTTTGCAAGTGGGAGAATTTGGAGGGATGAAACAAATTAATCAATTAAATAATTAGAATATTATTTACTTGTGCAAGGTGGTGAGATTTGAGGATTTAATTAAACAATTAACTCATTTAATTAAAAAGAAGGAATTAATGACATTTAATTAAACAATTTAGATTATTTAATCAAATGAGAGGACTTAGGGAATTTAATTAAATAGTTCATGCATTATTTAATCAAACAAGATGAAAATTAGTATGAAAGGGGTGAATTAACCTAATAATGTCAATTATTCGATTAATAGGAGAAAATAATGGATTTAATTATACAATTTTGATTATTTAATTAAATAGTTGAAAAGGGATGAATCGAGATGAAAATGGTTTTAGTAATCAAGTTTGAATGTGCAATATTGATCAAGACAATTTTAAGTGTCTACAACACTATTTAATACAAAAGGAGTTTGTGTTGTATAATAATCATTAAGCACTTCAATTTATCAAGGGTCAAGGTAAATTAAATCAAAAACATAAAATTGGTTGCTTCTATAGAGTTACTCATTTGTACTAAATCATATAAGTGATAATTATAACTACACAACAAATGCATTTAGTAGGAATATGCTACTCACAAGGATGATGACATAAGTGATGGGTTTAAGGAGATGAAGGAGTTGCATCCCAAAGACGCAAATTTTAGAGAATCATGGAGTGAATGTTAGATCCCATATAGAGGAATTTAAAATGCAATGGTTGGATAATTTCATCCAAGATATTTACTATTTGAGAACCTAATGTTGTACATAAGAAAATTATCAATGGGGGATAACTTGATTGGAGATAAGTATAATGGTGGTTTGGTAGAAAATCTTGGGATAGATGAGACCTTCATAGTCCTAAGTGAATGTTGTTAATGGCCAAAAATTAGAGTAGAGGTATGAAAGCATCAAGTATGTCAATACAAACAAGAGAATAGTTAAAATATATGATTCTATCAACCCCTATCAATAATACCAAAGCCCTGATAGTACAAAAGTATGGATTTTATCCTATTATTGCTTCAAATCTAGTGCATTTTTTTTTCTTTGTGATGGTACATAGGTTATATCATATGTCACATTTTATTTCATTCCAAAATATAAATAATTTGTCAAATGTGGAAAATTGTATTTTTCAAAGAACTTGTAAGGTTGTATTAACTACCTAGGAGTATTGTGCCCAAAAAAGACACCAAGTTTATGGATCACTTTGGATAACTTTATGGATGAAGATGAGAACTAGGTTGTATTACAGTTTAACATACCACCTGTTGAGGGTCAAAACAACACAACATTAAACACAATATTAATATTCTATTTCTCCTTAAAAAGAAAGATAACATGTAGCCATCTAACTCCCAAGGTCCTAGTAGTTGGTTCTCAACTGTGTTGATATCACTCGTAGGTCAATGTAATTGTAATTTGCAAGGGGCCTTTGCCAGTAACAAGGAACAAAACTACATAAAGTCAACTATTCTACGTTTTAGGGGTTTCAAATAAAAGAAAAAGATAGATCAGAGCTTTAGAACCAGAAGAATATGAATAAAACCACTTAACATCTAGACATGCATACCAACAATGAGTGTTTCTTCATTCATCCACAACCATGACATGAAACAATCCATAGAATAATCTATACCATTGCATGCATCCACAGTGCTAATTCAATCACCATAGTTATTCACCAAAACTTCCTTCATAAACTTTTGAAACAAACCATTCACTCATTATCAAAACACAGATCAAATAGATGTAACAACAATTCATTCATAGATAACTTAATGAATTAATCTTAAATCCAGTTCCTTCTGTTGACTTTCATCAAATAAGAAACACGTAGGCATAGCAAAATCACTGGCATATGGATTGATTATATATCATTAATTATCAAATAAGTCTAACTTGATAACATAAAACTTGCACAAAGCTATAAAATTGTATCTAAATTTACTTGAAACTTCAGAGTATCTACTTAACAATTATGAAAACCTAAGAATATTCTTGTCTACTATCATCAAGTGGCTAAACTTGATTCAATCAGTCGACCTTTACAAAATGGAACCAAATGATACATATAGGTCAAGAATGCAAGAACTCCTCCCAATTTGGAATCCAAATCCACAAATCAAGGAATTGGAACCAAATGAAGAATTGAACCGTTGAACTTTAGAAGATTGGAGAAAAATGTTTCACAAATTATGAAATTCAAAAACAAAAGGTGGAATTGAAAAAGAGAACTAGAGTCAAATCTACATCAAAGCCCTGCAAAAGAGGAGAAAAGGAGACGTTGTGTCCAGTCAAGAGAAGGTGTTATGCTGGAAACTTATCCCTGTGTTGCATGCTCAAGAACATATTCATCATAGCTGTCAAACACTTGTTGAAGAGAACCCAAATCAGGTCCATCCAGCCAATCATCTTCAAATTTGATCCTCCCTAATTTGACTAAAACCAACTTTTGTACCTCCTTCAACTTAATCAACTCTTTTTTAGTAGCCTTTGCTTCTTCCCTGACATCCATAAACTAATCTAATAATAGATCCTCCCCATCATCTCCTTTTTGCATTATTTCTTCAAATTTACCCCTCCATCTCTCCCTAATCTTATCTAAAGAAAGGCTTTCTTCAACTGAGGTATCTAGATTGATTAGAATGGATACAATTTCCTCCCATTCATCAATCTGTTGGTTCAAATCCTTACTTATTTCTTGAACTTCATCTTGATGCACATGAATAGCCTTGGATTTATACCTTATTATACTCACGGTTTTCTCAACAAAATCTGCACTATCCTCTTCAAGAATTGAATGTTCAAACAAAATTGACTTAGGCACTTTATCAATCTCCTCAAGCCTTTTAACATATTATTTATATTCCTCATCCTACTTATCTAGATCTTTGGTACGTTGACCTAGATCCCATGCTAACTCTAGAGTTTCCTTGTGAGTCTTAAAACCATTAGCAAGAACATCATCAACTTCTTGATTGAGCTTATCCAACCATCTATCTAGCATTCCCACCTTGCTCTTCATAAGAACCAAATCATCTACCCCCTTCTTTGTTAATAGGATTGGCGATTCAGAGGCAGCAACATGTTGAGAGATTGGAGTTGAAACATCTTTTAGAAACCTATGCAATTGATCTAATTGAGCCTTAAGCTCATCCTTCTTTTTCTTTTCCTTGATCATCCAGGACTTGGTAGAGGAAGCCGCAATATCTATTAAGTTCATTTTTTTATTTCTTGTAGGCCTTCCCAAATTAACCATGCCTAATTGATAGTCAATCATTTGCATATCCTCTCGGTTCTTATATCCATCGTTGGTATTGCACACTCAACAATGATTCCTGCGTCAGTAAGCTTGGTAGAGTGGAGAACCCTAGCCTTCTTCTTGGGTCTTTCCTTCTTAATCTCTTTCATCATTTCATCCCAGTTCAATGGTTGTGGTTGAACTATTTGCTTCCTTTCTAAGTCAAGCTTTAACCAGGTAGGAGCAACCGAAGTAGTGACTACTTGAGCTGAAGAATAAGTAGTAGTAGTGGAAGACAAAGGTTGCAATATTGTATTTCGAGGCAGAGAGTCAACCTGCTACACATTTTGTTGTTCGCTTTGCGCCCTCTCTTGTTTCAGCTTCTCAGCCTCTTCCTTATCTTTCTCCTCTTGTAGTTTCTTTACTTCCAACTCTTTCTTTAGACGTTCTTCTTCCAACTTTTTATCCTCTAACATTTGATCTCATTGGCTTTTCATCTCTTCAAAATTTTCCCATGCCTCTTTAGAATTCTTCTCATGCAGAGCAATCTCAGTAGCCTCTTTCTCCCTTTTCAAATGTTCTTATTCTTCCCTTTTCCTATGAGTTTCTTCTTGTGCTTTGAGTTTGGCCTCAAGAGCTTCCTTTTCCCTCCTCTGAGCAACTTTCTCTTCTTCAAGGTCATGGATTTTCTGGTGCAGAACCAATTTATCTCTTTCTTCCTACATCTTGAGCTCTTGCTCCTTTTGTTGTTGTTATTGAGTTAGTTCATCAACCTTAAATTGAGCCTCCAATTCTTGTTGCTTGGCCAATAACACAACTTGTACTTTAGCATCCTCTTCCTATTGTTTAGCTAATGCCTCAGCTTGTGCCTTGGCATCAGCTTCCCTTTTGGCCTCCTCAAAGAGCTTCCACTGGTCCTCCTCTGTCAGTATATTCTCGCTCCATGCATCATTTGTTACATCAAGGGATGCAACTACATGGGCCTCTTTATCAGATGGCATGTTTTTAGAATCAGTAGCAATATCATGTATCTCAATTCCTGACTCCATTTCCTTTAGTAGCTCAGCTTCCTTATGGAGAATTCCCTTTGGGGATTCCCAACCTCGTTGTTGTGTAACAAAGGGCTAAGCAGATACTTCCCCTGCAACAAATGTGGAAACACCAACCTCTGCAATTTCCTCAACTTCTTGTACCTCTGGGAGATCTTGGGCAACCACCTCCTCTTCTGCATTAGAAGGCATAAATTCTAAGGGTTCCTTAGGGAGAATTCTCCTTTTTTCTCTTTTGTACTAGGTAGTTCCAACAGTCTTTATTTTCTTAGATGAATGAGCTTCCAACTAATTAATTCTTAAGCCGACCCAATGCACACTTCTATCCAAAACTGGTCTTGCAATTTCCTTGATATTGATAGACTCTTCTGCATTCCAATTTACTGGATCAAGATTCTTAGTGCCAATCTTATCTGCATCATACTGGGGATCCAAAATCACTCCATCATCAAAAAATTTCTTTGGAATGTCTTCCTTGATCCCATACTCAACCATGAGTGGGATAGATAATCTTTCATAATTCCTCTTCCTAAGATCATAATCATCCTGTAAATCCAACCATAAGTCTTCTAATAGATTAAAATGTCTATCAAAAACACTAGGAAGCAATGCTTGCATCTTGTGACTGGGGTCATAATGATTTCTAGAAGTATACAGACCCAACTCAAATAAATTACCTCATCACAAACAACTTTAGCTGACACAATGTGTGGACAGCTAAACTCACCCAACTTCATAGGGAACTTGTGACAACCTGTCTTATGCTTATTACCAAATTTGAAATTAACAACAAGAGCTTGGTATATGAACTCCATCAAAAAAATCCTATTGCTGCAATATCTAGGAAGGAAATGAGGATGACCATCAAAGCCTCCTAATCTGAAATAAGTGTATGTGGGGTATTGGATATACCAGTGTCCCCATTCATTGATAAAAGTCATTGCCTCCCTACTTAGTCTATATCCAGCATTTCCAGTGAGTCTATTAATGATGACATAAAGGAAGGCATCATTAACCCTCCTATAATGTGATTCTAATGCTTGCAATGTGAGTTAACTATAGTTCTCCCACACTTTCTTTTTTCCATCTACTTCTCCCAACATGCCAACTGTACTGAGTCCAAAAAAGGTCCCCATCCGAGCTGTTGCATAGACCACATAAGAGGTCATAAAGAAACTCTTAGTTTCTTTCACTTTGAGCAGCTGATTATGTATACTCTCTGACACCACCATTGGCCAGTCAAATTGTTGTTTACCTTCTAAGATAGCATGGATGAATGGGAACATCCATTCCTTGAACTATGAAGCATCCCTTTTTCCAAACACCCTAGAAAGCAACATGATTATGTCTCCAATTTCCTTACTGAAATCTGCCCTTTTTGGCTAATCAGGAAGCTTGGTTAGGGACTTTTTCTCTAACCTCATCCAATGCTTATTCATGTAGGATCTATCGGTATCTTTGTTGCTACTGTAAAGCTTCAAAGCCTCTACTTCATTCAACTACTTAGGATTCTGAGGAATGGGAACATCAAACATGAACCTGAACATTTGGGATGTTAGGTCAATAATAACATTCCCTTGTAAATCCATACACTGCCTAGTAGCAGGATTGTAAGCGCCAACAACTGCTAATACCAATTTTGGACATTAAACGGACAAAGGGAATAGTACAACATGTGCTAATCCTGATTGAGCAATCCTCTAGGCTCTAGGCATAATATCTTCACTAAAGGTTTCATCCTTCAACTCCTCATAGTTGAAAGGGCCCATATTAGTATCAGTAATATCTGCCCAATCATAATTGATCTTGCTTGTAGTGAGGATAGCTTCTTTATGTTTACACCTCAGAGTGTAGGGAAGCTGCTCTACCTTAATTTTCTTTGGTCTGGCTCCCTATTTAGAAGTCTCTGCTGGTTGACTCCTTTAAGAAGCTTCTCCTGATGCTCCAGACATCTCTTAAATTCTGCAATAAACTCCTGTATTAGATGATCAACACACAAAAATCAATACATCAATCATTACCCACCTTTGTCAGAAGTGGAACCGCAGAAGCACCAAAGACATAAAATAATTTTCAACACTAGTGGAGTCAGGATCATAATGAAGATAAAACCAGAACTAGGACCAGAATGGAAACTAAACTAGAAACTAACACTAGTTCCAAATTCAACTTCCACCCTGACTCTAATTCCACTCAAGGATAAGTATAAAAACTCAAAACTGCAATGATCGAAAGCGGAACTAGTTTAGGAACAATCAAAATGGAAAACAACATCAGGATGAGTCCGTTCACGAGTCTGCCCCCACTAATTAAATATGCAAAATAGAGGGAACCTTCCAAAGGCATAGTCATATGGATTGTAACACTTGGGTCCCATGGGCCTATGAGGAAATCAAAAAATAAAAGAGCTTAACCCCCCCCAAATAGCTCAATCATACTAAAGAAAATTTAAACCCTAGGAAAGACCATTTTGTAAAGGTTGTCGAGAAAACCCTAGCTTGCTCGACACGCCGACTCTAAAAATTAGGGCATCACAAAACCCAACATGGAAAACACAGAGTCAACACAGGATTGAAACGAGGAAAAGGTTTCCAAAATGAAAGTCATCATTTAAACACAGAAACCCTTTCAAATCGAAAACCCTAGTGAAGAACTAGGGAACGACAAAATGTACCTGTCACGAAAGCGACAATGAAACAAACAACCAAAAAAAAAATGACAAATGGAAAACAAACAAAATGGAATGGGAAAGGAAGAAACAACAAAAGAAACAAAATAAAGAAAGCAACAAATGACAAGAGAAGAATTCCTGGAAGGAAACCTTCTGCGAACGGGCCAGAACATGGCGACACAACAACGAAACAACATAAAACAGGAAAATAGAAAAGAAAAGAACCCTACCTCAAAATGCTCTCAAGGAAAGACAAAAATCTGACCAAGATTTGCTCCGTAACTAGCTTTCGCAATCAAATCGCTTGTCTCGAGGTCTTCCTGGCTTTGACGTGCTTAAATGTCTCGAATAACAAAGATAATGAGCTAGTTAAACATAATTAGAGATTTAAAATCAATTCATGCATGTGAAGATGCTACAATTAATGCCATTAATGCGGTTGGTTGGAGGCGAAGTAAACAACGTGAACAGATAGTCAACTCCCGAGAACACCGAAAGTAAGGAAGACATGGACTTGGGAATGAACTGGAACAAGAAAACTTTGAAAAGCCATCTCGCCCATACTTCATTCCAATTTTGGTCCCACGGAAAGGACAAGCAAGCACAGACACTGGAGGTGGAGACGGAACCAAGACTGAACCAGAAACATTTTATAAAGTTTTGAATGTAGTTCTAATTCTGGTTCCGATTTGGGAAAAGAACAAGAAACAATGAAAAGAACGAGCACGAAGGGAAGCGGGACCGGAACGAAAATCAGACCTGGCCCAAACAACAACAAAAACAAAAACAAGGCAAATGAGCGGAGCTAGAATCAAAACGAGAACATGATTTGGAATTTTGAGAAAGTTCCAAGTTCTGTTCCAACTCTGATTCTAGTTCCAATCGGGCCAAACAACAAGAAAAACAAAAACAAGGAAAATGACAAACAACTCAGAGCCAAACCGACCTAAGAGTGCCAAATGAACCAACAAACAACGAACGAAAACACGAAAGAGAAGGTAGACTCAGAGTTGGAACAAAATCCAAACTAGGAATTTTGTGAAAAGTTCAAAATCCAGATTCGGTTCCAGATCCGCTTCTGACAGAGGAAAAGAAAGAAATAATTAGGAGCAAAAAAAACAACTCCTAAGACCCAAACAAACAACCAAAGACAAAAACAAAAGGGGGACCCATTTTGTTCCAAAATAAAATGGGGTGGTTATGCAAGGCATAACACCACCCTCACTCTAATGGGAAAATTGAGGTTATCAATAGGAGTGTAGGGAATTTGATGAGATGTTCAGTGAGTGATAAGCCCAAGCAATGGGTTTTAGTATTGGGACAAGTCAAATTTTTCTATAGTTTAATTCAAATAATAGTAGTAGGAAAGCACCTTTCATAAGTTGTGTATGGATGCAATCCTAGGGGAGTGGCATAATTGATGGGTGAGGAAAATACCATGCATACATTACTAGTACTAAGAAATTTACAAACAAAATTGTGATACAAGTACAAAATAAACCATGTTCATAAAGTAGAAACGTCACACCAAAAAAATTCCTACATTAGCCCTACAAGGGGAGAAATGTGAGATATCACACTTACAAAAACAATAAAATCATAATCACATGTAGCTATCAACACTTAGAAACAATAAATAGATAACAATAGTATAAGCATTAATAGATGAGAAGATACATAGACAGACCTATTGGGACTCAATTTTTTGTCATCCTTTTTTCTTCAATCCCTTTTGTGTATCCCTCATCAATAATTGATCTCAGAAGTTTCCATAAGGGTCATCATGTCAAAATGTACTCTTGGCTGTGTTCCGCTTCCATTTCCTTAATTAGTCACTCAAACTCAAAATCCAAAAATTAGCTAAGTGTGAGGTTTGTCTAGGTTTTCTTTCTGTCAATTCTTTGTTCCTCCTCTATCCCCGATGTAATTCCTCTATGTGCCTTATCCATTTATAAAAAGTGTGTCGATAATTCCCATGGTTCTTAGAACCATGGGAACCTCTAATGGGGTTCTTTTTCCTAGTGTTTCCTCCAATAAGATATGGTTACATTGGTGATGAGAGCATCAGACTACTTTCATTTAAAGCATTTTATGTTTAAAAGACTTGTTATTTTTGTTAATTGGCATGATTGGTGGTAGATTATAGATTAACATATTTACTTATTTTGCTTTATGTTTAGCTAAATTAGTGGATATATTTGAAGTAATGGTTTATGTTAATTGTGTTACTTTATGATGATATTAGCTAAGATAATTATGTTGCGTTGATCTTTTACTACCATAATTGTTATCCTTTTCTTAAGGGTTTTGAACAGGGTATTTTAAAGATTGATGATGTGGTTAAACTCTTTGTTTAATCATGATGGATGAATACACCATAGATGGGCCCTACTGGATGATGAGTCACTCAAGTCCAAATTGACTTATTTATAGTCGGTTATGGAACTTCTACTTCCAACGCCAATCTAGCATAGTTCTCTTTAGTCCAATTTTAGTTTGATTGTAATCTTTAGTTTGATCACCTTAAGTCTTGGAAGTTAGTGCCATGTTAGAAATATAATAAGGATATTATTATAAATATCCATGTTTCGGTTCTAGTTAGGAGTTAGATAATTTCAATCATATTTCTATAATTGAACAGCAAAACTTTGGTTTGCGTTCTACTTTTGATCTATGGGAATGGAAGCAAGGAGTTAATTCAATCACTGTGTTAAGGGATCTTACCTGAGGAAGAGCAAGGCCTGCTCAACCTTTGGAACAATATGGTGTTGGTATTTTGTTAAGTTATGCTATTTTTGATTCACTCATATTAAATCTAAAGTAGATGTTAATTCTGAATTGTTAAGTTGTTAAATCATTTTTCGACTTAGTGAATGTTAATTCTGAATAGTTACTTCTGCTTGAATCACCTTTCTAGTTTCAGTTTATTATGGTTAGATTAAGTTGTTGGAATCATTATAAGGTTTAACAGATTAATTGGATTTAGATATTGTTCGAAATAGTTAAGTTTGATGTTTATTTATTAAGTTTCATTAGAAGCGATGATAGGAACTTATGGAAAGATGAAGTTGGAATTTGTTGAAAACCTGTTCACGAAGATTAGTCTTTATGTTTTCTAGAGTAATTGTCATTTCCTCGCAATTCATTTATGTCCTTAAATAGTGTTTAATTTCCAACAATTAATTATGGATTTATTTTAAAAGAAAAATAGAATTAATTTGGATTTCGTGTTTAAGATTAAGGATTAAAGTAATCATTAGTTGACTCCATGAATCGGTCTAAATCAAGTTCAATAAAGTCAGAAATAAGTCAATATGTTTTTAAATTAGAAAATAAGATAGAATTAAACCTTAGGAATCAGTTGCTACAATTTAGCTCCTAAGAGCTCCTGAAAGCTCCTGAAGTAGGAAAATTGATACCTGAAGTCGTTGTTTATAGTACAAAATCCCCCCAAAGAATCTGTGACAACTATCCTTATCACATATTGCTCTGAGAGACACCTGGTTCGATAAATCATTGATTAAATGATGCAAGTTGTGATATCAACGACCTTGCCCATCATTTTTGGCGTCATTGTCAGGGATACTTAAAAGATCTTTCTATTTAGTGTGAAGCCTTAGTGTTGATAAGGAAAAGAGATATGAATTGTGGATGAGACGAAACAAAGACCAACTAGGAAGGTTCCTTCCACGAAACGTTGATTTTTGAAGAATTATTGATTTTGATCAGGAACATGACATTCAACAATACCAGATCAAAAATCAAGAAAATAATCAAGAGCATAGAATTGAAAATCAAGAAGAAAACATAAATCCATTTCTAGGAGAAGAAATGGGTGACCAACCAGTACATCCCCCAACAAACAGGATCTTTTCAAATCCTATCAATCTTGAAAAACGGCTTGATGAACCTCCTATGAAGAACATTTCACCCTCGGTTCTATCGACCTTTAGGGGAAAAATTGTAGAAGACCCTGATCAATTCCTGTTTGAATTCAAATTTTTGTGTCAAACCTATGATTATGCAACTGATAATCAGAATTTAAAGTTGTTTCCTTCTACTTTGAAAGAATCAACTTTAAGATGGTTCATGGGTTTAGGATCAGGAACAATTAGAACTTGGCAGCAGATGGAAACCAAATTCTTGGACAAGTACCAAGATTACTATTGAGTAAGGGATAGGAAGGAGGAATTGTTTCAAATGAGGCAATTAGAGGATGAAAGTCTAGAAGACTATGTTGATAGGTTCCAATTTGTGCATCAGAGGTGTACTAATGGGTTGGATAATGAAATTAACAAGAAAATTTTCCTGAGAGGGATTGAATATGAGTCAAGAGAGTCCTTGAATTTAATGGGAAATGAATACATTAACAAGATTTCCTTGGATGAGATTGTGGAGATTTGTAGAAACTATTCTAGAACTAGAGTGGGGACTAGAAACTCTAGAAGAAACAAGGCTCATACCACTGATGTATCAGAGGTAATGAAGGAATTAGCGAACATGAAAACTAATATGCTTCTGCATCTCAACATGCAAGGAGATAAGAGGAGCACTAAACCATTGTCAATTTATTGCTCCAAATGTAGGGGAAAACACCTTTTGAGGGAATGTCCATTAAATCAAGTTGATATTTGTGAGATTTGTGAAAAACCACACTTAACAAGTTCCTGTAATCTTTTGGCTGGCATAAAAAGCAATTTGAAGAAACCACCAATAACCGAAGAAGAGTTGAATAATGTTGGTGAAAGGCCCCAAAACTTAGGGTACAATTCTAATTAGAGACAATATGGTTCCACGCCAAATTGGAATCAAAACTTTTGGAAAAACCAGAACCAATGGACCCCACAATATCAACCACCTACTTATTGGAATCAACCCAAATGGATGAATACCCAATGTAATCAACCACAATGGAAAGCTAACCAACAGCCATAGTCGCAAGCCAATCAGTCCTCATGGCAGCAAAATCAAAACCAATTCCAACCATACCAAAATCAGGGACAAAAAAACCTCTGGGGAAAAATGCCTCCACCACTTAATGCCCCTAATCCTCCCAATGATCAAGTGAACCAACCTCAACTGCCAGCTCAACCGGTTGCCAATCCAAGAAACACACACAATGATGCAAATCCCCCTAATGTGAATGTTATTGACGTTAATGACATACAGTTGAGAAATCGAACTGTACAAACTACACCAGCTGAGAAAATTCAAGAAAGAGGGGAAGAAAATGAAAATCCAACTGAAAAAAAAACCTTGGAAGAAGAACAAATTGTCATTCAAGCTCCCTACCCTAAGAGATTGAAGGAAGAGAAAATCACTCCTAAAATCTCTCCACCAAATCACATGAATGTAATTGATTCTCAACTTCTTAGAGAATTGAAAAGTATTAACATCGAGATACCACTGTTACAGGCAATCAAAGATATACCAAAGATAAATCGGTTAGTTAAATCCCTTTGCATGAAAACTCCAAGAAGGAAAAAGAAAATGCCTTCAACAATTCAAGTAGGGACAAAACTTGCTAATGTGTTTTCAGGAAGATTGCTTCCATAGAAATATAATGATCCTGGTAGCCCCGTAATAATGCTGAGTATTAATGGAATTGAAATATCAAATGTCCTAATTGATTTAGGAGTTGCCATAAATGTTATCACATCTGCTATAGTACAGATGCTTGGGATGAAAACTATTCAACCAACAACAACTGTTCTATAGTTAGCTGACCAATCTACCACAAAACCAGAGGGTATAATAGAAGAGATCATGGTTACCATAGACACATGGGATTATTCGATTGAATTTTTGGTTCTTAAAGCCAAAAAGAGAGATTCTAGATATCCAATCATCTTAGGCAGACCATGGTTTGCCACTGTTGCCGCTTTAATTGATTGTAGATCTAGAAGCATGATCATATCAAATGGTCAAAAACAAAAAGAATTGTCACTCAACCCATCAACACAACCGTCAATTCAACCAAACACTCAAATTTGAGTGGATGAAGATTTAGAGTCGGAAGGTGATGGTATTGTAGAGTTGGCCATGGTTACTATAACTAAACATGTTCAAGAATGCGAAGAACAAGAGTTAACTTCGGAAATTGAAAAAGAAAATTGTCAAACAACATTACATGGGCAACACTCTTGTCCTCTGAATACTCTTGTTGAGAAAACAATGGACTCCACCAAAGAAACCAAAGAGATTACAGTAGCTGGAGATAAACCTCTCAATATAAATTCATCTTTATCCCCAACTCAAGAAGAAGAATTGAAGGAAATCTTAGAAAAAAAAATAGAAGCATTTTCTTGGGAGTATACTAATATGAGAGGAATCCATCCTTCGATTTGCAGTCATCACATTTACATAGAAGATGTAAGACCAATCATGCAAGGACAGAGGCGTATCGATCCTGTTCTTCGTGACATAGTAAAAAAAGAAATAGAGAAGTTGCTCAAAGTAGGGTTCATATACCCAATTTCCAATAGTCAGTGGGTCTCCCCATTGGTTATTGTTCCAAAGAAGAATGGTAAATGGCGTGTGTGCATATATTATCGAGAATTGAATAAAGCCACAAAGAAAGACCATTTCCCATTGTCATTTATTGACCAAGTACTAGATAACCTAGCAGGCAACAACTACTTCTCTTCTCTTGATGGCTTCAATGGATATAACTAGATCCAAGTAGCCCTTGAAGATCGAGACAAAACTACCTTTACTTGTCCCTGTGGCACATACACATATACAGTCTTACCATTTGGACTATGTAATGCACCTGCCACATTTCAAAGAGCACTTTTAGCCATTTTTATAGACTTCACCACTTCTTGTGTTGAAATTTATATGGATGATTTTACAGTCCATGCCAAAAAATTTGATGAGGCACTCCAAAACTTAGAAAAAGTCTTACAAATATGTAAGGATCACAGATTATCACTCAACCATGAAAAAAGTTCCATTATGATGACAAAGGGCATTGTTTTGGGACATCACATCTCAAAAGAGGGGATAAAGGTTGATCCCAAGAAAGTTGAGATCATACAGAACATTGAAATCCCTAAGAACCAAACAAGAGTTCAAATTTTTCTTGGCCATGTTGGGTATTATAGAAGATTTATAGAAGGATTTAGTAAAATTGCATCACCACTGTTTACCCTGCTCAAGAAAGAAGAGGAGTTTGTATGGACTGAAGATTGTCAAAAATATTTTGAGACAATCAAAATAGCCTTAACAAATTCTCCAATCATTAAAGGACCTATTTGGGGAGAGCCATTTCACATACATACAGATGCATCCAATTTGGCTATTGGAGCAGTGTTAGGACAAAAGGATGACAATGATTCCATGCATGCAATTTATTAAGATAGTAAAAAGCTAAATCCTACAAAAAGAAATTATACAACAAAAAAGGAATTTTTAGTTGTAGTATATGCAATAAACAAATTCAAGCATTATATTACAGGTTACAAAGTTTACATACATACAAACCATGCTGCAATTAGATATTTGATGAACAAGGATGTAGTAGGTGGACATATCATTAGATGGTTACTGTTACAAAAAATTGATGTTACTATCATTGATAAACCTGGAAAAGACAATGTTGTTGCTGAATTTATTTCTAGAATTGTTTCATAGGATAATCAAGAACCAATGGATGATAAATTTCCATATGAACAGCTATTTGCTATATCAATTCATCCACCATGGTTTTCTGATTTGGAAAATTACCTTGTAACAAGAAAATGTCCAAGTCACTTTAGTCAGAAACAAAAAAAGAGGTTAATTTGTGAAAGTTCTATATTTCAGTGGATTAATGCTCTTTTGTTTAAATTGTGCCTTGACCATGTTTTGTGCAGGTGTATATCTGAGTTAGATTTTTATGATGTAGTACACGCTTGCCATCATGCACTTGAAGGAGGACACTATTCAGTAGTGAGGAAAGTTCACAAAATCTTATGAGCTGGCTACTTTTGGCCATCAACGAAAAATGATATTCCATTCTTTGTCAAACACTGTGATGAATTCCAGAGAATGGGAAGACCCACGCCAATGATGAAGATGTCGTTTCAACCACAAATAGATCTAGAACCATTTGAAAAATGGGGCATCAATTTTGTGGGACCTATTGATCCACCTTCAAGAGGGAAATGTTACATCCTTGTTTGTACTGATTATGCAACAAAGTGGGCTCAGGTGAAGGAATTACCAGCAACAACTGAAGATAAAATTGCAGATTTTCTGTACAAGCAAATTCTACAAAGATTTGGAGCACCCAAAGAAATTGTTTAAGACCAAGGACCACAGTTTGTGTCAGTAATGATGGAAGCATTTTTGCAGAAATACTAGGTGGATCATATAAAATCTTCGCCATATCACCCTCAAGCGAATGGACAAGTGGAGGTTACTAATAGAGAATTAGAGAATATTATGAAAAAAATAGTTTCATTGAGGAAGACAGACTGGGTAGATAGGTTGGATGAAGCAGTGTGGGCCTACAATACCACGTGGAAAACAACAACTGGATTCTCTCCTTACGAACTAGTGTATGGAAAGAAACCATTTATGCCAATTGAATTTGAATTAAAAACATTGAAGACAACAATAGAAATTGGAATTGATCTACCAGAAGCAAAAAAAGTAAAATTTTGCAGCTTAATAGACTTGATGAAATAGAATGGAGGCATTTCAACATATAAAATTGATTCAAAAGCAAAGGAAGGAATGGCACAATAAACATATTGTGTCCAGACAGTTCAAAGCAAGAGATTGGGCATTGTTATTTGACTCTAGATTTGAAGAGTTTAAGGGGAAGTTCCATACAAGATGGTTAGGACCCTATGAGATAGATCAAGTATTTGAAAATGGAGTTGTCCAATTAATACCAATTGATGGAGAAAAGAGAGTTATGCTAGTGAATGGTCATTGTCTGAAAACATATCATAAGCCTGCATCAAAGGAAGAATTTTTAGATGATCTACAACACAGAATTGAACATTTTCTCATGGAAGATATTTCTTCCATAAGAGAAGGTCTCTAAACCTTTGAGGAAGGCATGAATAAACAAGGTAAATTGAAAACCAACAAATGGCGGTTTACCTTGAGAAAAATGGAAGTAAATTGAAAACCAGCAAATGGTGATTTTCTTTCGAAAAAAAAAGAAGAGATGACTAAAAACAAGCAAATGGCAGTCTATCTAAGTTAACTCCTGAAGGCTCCTGAAGATTGAAGACTCTGAAGACTTCGTTTGGCTTGATAGCTCTCGAAGGCTCCTAAAGAGCTCCCAAAAGGCTCTTGAAGGCCGAGGACTCTAAAAGACTCAGTTTCTCTCAACAACTCTTGATGACTCCTGAAGTTACAAATATCCTAAGAGCTCCTGAAGGCTCCTAAAGCACCCTTGAAGACTCCTGAAAAACTCAAAGACTCGAAATAAATTAAGGTGTGCATTTAACGTGAATATTACTTTCGAATATTATTTTCTAAGGTAGTTAGACTAATTTCAAATAGGTAGATATTTATAAGTCTAGACATCTCCACCATACTATTAATTAATGATGATAATAAATAAACTTTTAATCATTTCAAAAAGTGACAGATGGTTGATGTAAGGAATGATGTGACATTGGATGATGTTAGTCAATGATAATGGATCTTTTCATGATTTGGTTTTCTTTTCAAAAATCCTCCCAAGAACATATTGACATGTGTAAAGAACGCTACCAACCATGTGAATTAAATTACAAACTTCATGTTGTGGCATGCAGATTGTCTAGAGCAATAAAGGAAATTAATGCAAAAAGTTGATGGCACGTCATGTCATTTTCAAATTGGTTGCTCCCAAATCAAGAAAAAAATCATTTCACATTTTTGGTAAGTAATTCAGACTGCTAGTTGAAGTCCTCCAGTGAAGTCCGCCATTGCAGAATTCTGCCATTGTTGACAGAGGGAGATGGGGAATAAGAGAAATGTTGAACCTGATAACTTCAATCTTGATTTCGAAACCAGAAGATTGTTAGAAGAAGCTGGGTGGCTAAATTTTGTAATGCAGTATGAAGGTTTCTAGCCAGAAATGGTTCAGGAATTTTTGAGAAACTTTAATGTGAATGTCACCAGAGTAAGGGGAGAGATAATTGAAGTCACTCCAGAAATTATAAGTGAATTTTCTGGAATCTCAGCTGAGGGAAAACCGGTTAACAAAGGTTAAGTTAAATTTCAGAAATTGGTAGTTGCGTTTCACCAAGAGCCAAAAAGAAGGCCAAAAATTCAAATGCATAAAGGATACCAACGCGACATAGCTCGTAATAGTTTGGATGAGCCATGTAGAACTGCTGCGATGTGGCTCATGAAGTTCTTCACCTGTGATGGACATTATGGCATGATATTGGGTCCTAGAATGCGGTTATTAATACATTTGAGGTATGGTTAGACAAAACCTTCTGCTAGGACAAATCTACCAGCATTTTTGTTCCACCAAATTTCTTCCATGATTTTGAGAGTAAAGCCTAGGGGGGAATCTTCTATAAAATACTAGGGATTAATACATTTGATAATTAAACGCTATTTCTTAAAAAAAGAAACTGGGAAGCAAGGTTGGTTAGAATTTTTGTCTGTGCCTACAGAAAAGCCAAAAAGGAAACCCACAAGGGGACCCACGGCTAAAAAGGAAAGAATTGAGAAAGGAGAATCATCTAAGAAAAGGGGAAATAGAAAATCAAAAGAATTCTCTAGGGTAGCCCGTACTAGTTCCAAAAAGAGGAGCAAGGTACATGAGGAAAGCCCTAGCTATGCTGAGACTGTAGTGTCCACCCCTGTAGAAACTCCTAAAGTTCAAACCCCTATTTCAGAAAGTCCAGAAGAAACAATTGTTGACCATGAAGAAACTCGTACACCAGTACAATCTCTTGAGCGGCCCCAAAATCCTCCTGAAGACCCAATGTCAACTCCTGAAAGACCCCTATTTTTGAAATCCATGACTCTGCTGAAGAGTTCGAAGTACAAACCAAAGAGCAAGAAGCATCTGAAGAATTTGAAGAAGAGGAAACTGTGAGATCCCCTACACCTCCTCCAACTATAGAGAAAAGAAAAGTAAAAAAACTATTGATTGAAGAAGAAGAATCCCATGAAAAATTGAATGAAGAGGAGTTAGAAAATGAAGAATTATTGAGGGCTATGAAAATGTCTTGATTAGAAGTTGAATTGGAACAAAAAAAGAAAAACATGCAATTCCTTAAGGATAAATTGAGAATAAAAGAAGAAGAATTGCAACAATCTTTCAACAAAACTCAAGAAATGGAAAGGAAAATTGAACAAAATGAAGCAAGGTTTAGAGAAAAATTGAGTTAAAAAGAGGATTCCCTGCAACAAGCTAGTGTGCAAGCATTAGCAAATGCTGAAGAAATTTCAAAATTAAAAGAATAATTTCAACAAAAGGAAGATCAATTAAAACAACAATCTCTGTGGTTTTATGTGCAAGAAACCTCTACTTCCACAACTCCTTCGTGATACCTTGCTCTTCCTTCCATTATTTCTGATATTCCTTCCATTCCATCAGATATTCCTACTTCAGCCCAGTCTAGATATCTCTCATTAACAACCTTGAAATTTAAGGAAGAAAATAAAATGTTGAAAGAGCAGGTACAAAAGTTAGAAAAATAAAAAAATGAGATTGAAAGGAGACTTAAGCAAGCGGAAAAAATCAATTCTGCGATGCTTTCCATGAGAAGACCAACTAGGATGTATGCTTTGTTTCTTAGAGAAAGGTTTCTAGAATGGAAGCTGAATCAATTAATCTTAGGAAGAAGCCTAGATTATCATAAGGATAAGGATTTTTTGCAGGACTACTTTAATAGCCACCCTGACATTCAAAATTTAATGTGTGAGTTTTACCAACATGGATTTTTAATGGGAGACAATGATGACTCTATGTTGAATATTTATGTTGGTGAGCTTCAAATTATATTATTTGTCTCTTTAATGCAAAATTGGGTAGAATGGTCAAGAAGCATGAATAAATATAAGGAGGCTCAGAGAAGGTATGGATTACCAATGAGACCCGAAATGCCTCATGCTGGAAAATATATCACAACAGTACAATCAGTGGTAAGGCTCAATCAAGTTAATCCTCTTTATGTTTCAAACTTGCTTGATAGTATTGTTGCATTCCAGAATGTTGAGGGAACACTTCCCTCATTAGCACTACAGTCATGTGAGGAAAGGTATCAACTCATTCCTGAGACAGTCAGAAGAAGGGAGCCAATAAGTCCAAACAATATCAGCTAGAGTTTGATCAGAGTCAGTCATTTCATCACCTTGATTCAACAACAAAAAGAATTCTAGGTCGACATGAGATTCAGAATGTCGATAATCATTATGCCCGCACCAAAGCTCAAAGAAACAACAAATGTACCTAATGGAGTGTTAAGACCATGGTTTGAAAAGCTAAGGAAAAAACATGGCTTTGCACTCAATAGAAGATTACCAAACCAATACAGGGATGGAGTGTTTGACTATTGCATTTGGATGGAGGCAATGAACAAGGAAAGGGAGAACACCATAATTCTTGATGAGGAACCATGAGGACATGGTCCAAAACAAGTGGGGAAGAAATGACGAGAGCATCAGACTACTTTCATTTAAAGTACTTTATGTTTAAAAGACTTGTTATTTTTGTTAATTGACATGACTAGCGGTAGATTATAGATTAACATATTTACTTATTTTGCTTTATGTTTAGCTAAATTAGTGGATATATTTGAAGTAATGGTTTATGTTAATTTCGTTACTTTATGATGATATTAGCTAAGATAATTATGCCACGTTGATCTTTTACTACCATAATTGTTATCCTTTTCTTAAGGGTTTTGAACAAGGTATTTTAAAGATTGATGATGTGGTTAAACTCTCTGTTTAATCATGATGGATGAATACGCCATAGATGGGCACTACTGGATGATGAGTCACTCAAGTCCAAATTGAATTCTTTATAGTCGGTTATGGAACTTCTACTTCCAACACCAATCTGGCATAGTTCTCTTTAGTCCACTTTTAGTTTTGTTTTAGTTTGATTTTAATCTTTAGTTTGATCACCTTAAGTCTTGGCAGTTAGCGCCATGTTAGAAATCTAATAAGGATATTATTATAAATATCCATGTTTCGGTTTTAGTTAGGAGTTAGATAATTTCAATCATATTTTTGTAATTCAACAGCAAAGTTTTGCATTCTACTTTTGATCAATGGGAATGGAAGCAAGGAGTTAATTCAATCACTGTGTTAAGGGATCTTACCTGAGGAAGAGCAGGGCCTGCTCAACCTTTGGAACAATATGGTGTTGGTATTTTGTTAAGTTATGCTATTTCTGATTCACTCGTATTAAATCTAAAGTAGATGTTAATTCTAAATTTTTAAGTTAAATCATTTTCCGACTTAGTGAATGCTAATTCTAAATAGTTACTTCTGCTTGAATCACCTTTCTAGTTTCAGTTTATTATGGTTAGATTAAGTTGTTGGAATCATTATAAGGTTTAACAGATTAATTGGATTTAGATGTTGTTTGAAATAGTTAAGTTTGATGTTTATTTATTAAGTTTCATTAGAAGTGATGATAGGAACTTATGGAAAGGTGAAGTTGGAATTTTTTGAAAATTTGTTCACGAAGATTAGTCTTTATGTTTTCTAGAGTAATCGTCATTTCCTCACAATTCATTTATGTTCTTAAATAGTGTTTAATTTCTAGCAATTAATGATGGATTTATTTTAAAAGCAAAATAGAATTAATTTGGATTTCGTGTTTTAGATTAAGGATTAAAGTAATCATTATTTGTCTCTATGAATCAGTCTAAATCAAGTTCAATAAAGTTAGAAATAAGTCAACAATATTTTAAATTAGAAAATAAGATAGAATTAAACCTTAGGAATCAATCGCTACAGTTCAGTTCCTGAGAGCTCCTCAGAGCTCCTGAAAGCTCCTGAAGTAGGAAAATAGATACCTAAATTCATTTTTTATAGTGCCAAACCCCCCCAAGGAATCTGTGACAACTATCCTTATCGCATATTGCTCTAAGACACACTCGATTTGATAAATAATTGATTAAATGATGCAAGTTGTGACACCAATGACCTTGCCCATCAATTGGTGTTGCTAGTAGAGGGATGTGAAAAGCTAAGTGTTATGTTCGTTTGAGCTTCCCATGGTTTCCAAAACCATGGGAACCTCCGACGAATTCCTTTTTCTAATTTTTTGCAAGGAAAATAATGAACAAAGCTCAAATGGCCAAGGTAAAATTAATAATAGGGGCTTAGTGTTGATGTTGCAAGTCTTTTGGGTCATTGGAGTTTTTGAGACCCATGGTGCATTTTCTTGTTGACCTACTTCACCAACTTGCATTAGTGGCGATGGCTACACAACTACCAGAAATAAGTGTGAACATCCTCCTTCAATCAAAAGCACCCATTTTGGGCGAGATTGATCTTTGATCGTGAATTTGAATGTACAACAATAAAATGAGTAGGGTTTGACACCTTGTTGTTATTATAGCTTGATTTTTGGGTCATTTTTATAGAGGTTAGTTTTGTGGAGGTCTCTAGATGCCAAGGAAGTTGTGTAGGAGTTAAATGTGAATCTCAAGACCCCTAGGAATAATTGTTATGTAGTACTCCTCTCATTTGTATCTTGTTAATGTGAGATTGGTGTTTTAGCTTCAATGTTTCCATGCATATTTTGTGGTGATTATTTTAACTTTGAGTGGTGTATATAAACCACCACATGTTCAAGATGATGTTCCTCAACATGTCAATTGTTGGAATTTTGCTTATTTATATGCTTGGATATATTAGTTTGCTTCAATTCATTGGTATGCATTATTTATGTTATAGTTAAATGTGATCCTGATTATTGATATTCGAGAAATAAATTATATGACAAATGTATAGGTGTTATTTATGATTTATGCTATTAGACCCCATTGGGTGATTATGATGTGCTTTAGATATATATACATTGAGCAAGTACCCTTGATGTGCATTGAATGGTTATAGGTACAGGATTATGTTGGAATGTGTTGAGATGATGTTGATTGCTTGTTGTCATTAATGGTTGGCATTGATGTCAACATATCTTAGTTGATTGACCAAAGTTTTGTTTTGGTGCCTTGGTGATACATATTGGCCTGGTTCTGGATGTCGTGTTGTAAAGATCTATTTTGGGTTGTATCTGTCCTAGTTCCATTCCTCTTGTAACACAATAAGATACATTCTCTTGGGTTTGGACCAATCTGGCAGTTGGTTAACGTGCTCTGGCACATGATTTGCATTGTAACGTGTATATCTTATTCTTTGGTTCCGTATATCATGTAGCATGTTGATTTTAGTGAAGAGGCTATGTTTGGTCCATGTTTCATTCCTCTCCACCATGAGAATTTTTTGTGGTGACCTATTTCAAATTGTATTTGGCTGACAAGGAAGATCATGAAATTATGTTTGGACGACTTGAGAGATTATGGAAGCATGGAATGATATAAGTAAGAGTTGATTTTTTTTGAGGAAAGCAAGTGTGATGAATGTGAATCTAAATATCTAGACATTGTGAAGTGTGCAAAAGTGTATGACCAGAGGAAACAGACAGTGAGATTCTATCCGGTGTTTGTTGGTGATAGTTCTTTCAGTGGTGAATTTCTTTTCATCATTCTTCTATTGGAAGTGAGTCATTTTTTATAGGTAGTGAGCCTTTCTCTATTGGAAGTGAGCCCTTTTGTATCTTTGGCTATAATAGTCGGGCAGTGAGCCCAACCGACAGTGAGCCACCCTGTAGTGAGCAACTTGGTAGTGATACCTTGTAAAAATCACCTTAACTGGTGTCACCTTAACTGATGCTTTATAATTGAGAATTATTATTCTTCGTGGTTTTTCCCTTTTCCACGTAAATTCTGGTGTTCATTGTGCATGGTGTTGTTTTTTCTTTCATATTCATTAATATCTGATTGATTTAAGTTTTGATCCAGATTAATTAAAGACAAGAAAATTATTTTATAATAACTAATTCACCCCCTCTCAATTATCCATACTATTCAACAATTGGTATCAGAGCTTTGGTTCCTCGAAGAAGATCTTAACCGCTTGGGGTAGATCTGATGGTGTACAAACTGACAATTCCAGTGTTGGATGGATCTGACTACAGTTTCTGGAAAGTGTAGATGAGAGGTTATCTGATCTCTCTAGGGTATAAGACTTGGAAAGTTGTTGAGAAAAAATATGTTGAATCGGTAGCTGGCCCTAGTTCTGTGGATGAGATTTCAGCCTATGAAAGGAAAGGTATGCAATCTTTAGTGGTTTGTCTAAAATTGGGTTAACAAAAGTTATTTCATTGGGCATTACTTATGAAGTTTGGGAAAATTTGAAAGAAATCTATGAAGGAAATGATAGAGTCAAATTATCAAAGAAGTTGAAAGCAAAGTGCAAATATGAAATCTCAAGGATGGAAGAAAGTGAGGATATAACTAGCTACTTTTAGAGAGTTTCCAATGTAGTAAATGAAGTCAAAAATCAAGGAGGCACTTTGACAGATTAAGATGTAATGGAGAAGATTTCAATGACCCTACTAGAAAGCTACAGTGACAAGATATCAGCTATTGAAGAAGTTTATGATCTGAAGAAATTCACCAGAGAGCAACTATTTGGCACTTTGATCGCATTTGAAATGAGGAAATTTGGAAAAGAAAAGGAGAAATCAGAAACAACCTTCAAAGCCACAAAGATAGAAGAAGATTCAGATGATGAAAGTTCAGAAGAGTTTGAAGCAAACTTCACAAGGAAACTGAAGATAGGTACCGACAAGTACAAAGGTACGTTACCTCTTAAATGTTTTAGATGTGGAAAGATTGGTCATATAGCAACTAATTTTCCCGAAAAAGGAACAAGGAAAAAGTTTTAAAAGATCAACAAGAAGGCCTATTATGTTAATGAGAATGATAAAATTTTAGATGATGAATCAAATCATGAGGATTGTTTGTTTTTGGTGGAAAGGATGAACCTATATTTGATATCTCTAACATTTGCACTGAAGCTGCATTATTTGTTAAAAGAAACAAATATGAATGGATGATTGATAGTGGATGCTTGAATCATATGACCAGTGATAAAAGCAAGTTTGTGAGGCTTGAGAAATATGATGGAGGTTATGTTAGATTTGGAGATGATAAAAAAACACAGTTTTTTGGAATTGGTTCTATTACCTTTGATGGAAAACATAACACTGAAAATTTTTACTATGTGAAGGGTTTATATCATAATCTTCTGAGTATTGGACAAATGTGCAAAAATGGATACAATGTGGTATTTTAGGATGATGGCTGTGAAATCCGGAAGAGATCTAAAGCTATTATTGCAGCTGGAAAAAGAACAAGTGGGAATATGTATCAGTTGGAAGGAGCTACAAAAAGATACTTATTATCTTAGTCCAATGATAGTTGGATTTGGCACCGAAGGATGTGTCACATCAATTTTGACAATTTGGTAAGGATAAGTTCATCAAGGGCAGAGAGATTTGCCAAGACTAACCAAACTAGACAACACTATCTGCAAAGGATTTCAAGAAGGAAAGTAGACCATAGAAATATTTTGAAGAAAAGAAGAATCATCTACCAGTTTGTTGGACCTTGTACACACTAACCTATGTGGTCCAACCAAAAAATGAAGCTTACAAGGTGAGAGATATTTCATGCTTTTAATATATGATTATTCCAGACTCACTTGGGTTGCATTTTTAAGAGAGAAATCAGAAGCTCTAGAAAAGTTCAATATTTTCAAGACAAGGGTTGATAATGAAGTTGACAGGAGAATCAAGTGTTTAAGATCTGATAGAGGAGGAGAGTTTACCTCTAATGAATTCAACAAATTCTATGAAAAACATGGCATCAAAAGACAAATATCTGCCCCTAGAACACCACAACAAAATGGTGTAGTGGAAAGAATGAACTAGACAGTTCAAGAAGAAACTAGAACAATGATCATGGAAGCAGGTTTATCACAGACCTACTGGAGAGAAGCGATACACACAATAGTATACACTCTTAACAAAGTACTATTCTAGAGGAAATATGGAAAGACATCATACGAGCTATGGCATGGAAGAGATCCAATAGTAAAGTACTTCAAAATTTTTGGAAGCAAATGCTACATCCGGAGAGATGAGGACAATCTTGGAAAGTTCGACAATAGAGCTGATGAAGGAATATTTTTGGGCTACTCTACAAGAAGCAAAGCGTACCAGTGTTACAACAAGAGATTGAACAAGATAGTTGAAAGTGAAAATGTGAAAGTAGATGAAGATGTTCAAATAAATCCTGAAAGGCATATTGAATATGAATCAGATGACTTGGATGAAAAAGGAGAAAAAGATAAGAAAGAAGAAGAAGAAGAAACAAAGGAGGCTCTGACAACTACAACTAAAACTCCAAGGTATGTAAAGAAAAACCAATCAGAAAATCAGATTATTGGAGATAAGAATAAGGGAATTATCACAAGAAGCAAAGCAACTCAAGAGAAATTATTATTGTGTTTACTCTAAGAAATTGAGCCAAAGACTATGGAGGAACCATGCAATGATCAAAATTGGGTGAAGGAAATGAAGGAAGAACTTGATCAGATAGAGAAAAATTAGACTTGGGAACTTGTGCCCAGATCGATAGACAAAAATGTAATTGGAACAAAGTGGGTATTCTGGAACAAGTTGGATGAAAATGGAAAGGTAATGAGAAATAAAGCAAGATTGGTTTGCAAAGGTTAGACTCAAATCGAAGGTATTGACTTTGATGAGACCTATGCCCCTGTTGCCTAGATGGAAGCAATCCAGATGTTATTAGCATTTGCAACTTTTAAGGATTTCAAAGTCTATCAAATGGATGTAAAATCAACATTTTTGAATGGAGAACTGAAGGAAGAAGTCTATGTTGTGCCCTTAGCAAACATGCCCCGTTCGGAATGGGGACCCTCTCTTTCTCTTTCTCTTCGCCCTGTCGGGTTGTTTTGTCACTACCTCATTTTGCATGCCCCCCATTTTGGTGTCCTAAATGGTCAATGTGATTCCAAATTCTCATCTTAAGTTGATCATGTTTCATCTCTCTCCAATTTCAGTGAGCCTTGGTCCCTTGCGGAGTTTCCTTGGCAATTTGTTTCTATCGACGACCTTGGGGCCTAGCGGGCCTGCCCCACCGGGTTTTCCCTTGCCGGGTTTACATTGGATGTTCATCATTCCAAATGGCGGAAGGATTTCATCTTCCTAAGCCTCGAGACCTAGCTCCTTGTTTACCGCCCTATTCAACTTACGCTGAAAATAGACTACCTTTGTCCCATCTGAGCCCATCACTTCGGACTTTTGTCCCCAGAACTTCGTGTTGTCTCTGTTGTTCCCAACGACCAACCTGTTCTGGAACTCTATCCCTCAGGTCCTAGATTCCCTTTTGTCGATGGTTTCATAAATGAATTTGAAGTGGCCGCCAGGCCACGTCCTTCCAGCCCCCGGGCCCCAGACCTCCCACCGTCGTCCAAGATTTTGAACTCACCAACCCTATTGTCGTCGGTACAGGCATTAATAGGTGTATTAAATGCTGATTAGGGGTATAAATATCTAGTACAACCTATCATTTTCATATGCCAGGTTGGCCAGAGGAGTTCAAAGCAAATTCAAAGAGGTCACTTGCCTTTGTCGCTCGCTGCCCTCACATCCACTGCTTTCATTTTTCCGATTCCTCGAGGATTCAAATACCGTTTTCGCTGGGATTGTGAGGTAGGTTTTCCATCCACCCTTCCTTTGTATTTTCAATGATTTTGTGTCAAAATGCTTAATAAATAGAGACGAAAATAAATTAAATTGATAAAGGAAGACTAAACCTAAAAAACCCACATGATGGAATTTTGAGAAAATCTCTTGAACATCATTTAATCCATGATTGAAACTTTGCCATGTCGGTGTTGTTCTTCATGCAAGGCATTCATGCACACCAGACCCGTGCCATCTCGTTGTCATTAAAACATAGCAAACAAACATCCAAGTTCCAAACATCAGGATGCCCTTTTGGGGCCGTGACCTCGGACCTCCGTCAACAGATCATCGTCAGACTTAACATTGTAAACTCGGCCTTCGCCTAAGCTTCCGAGCCCACTCCCACGGGACTCTGCGTCACTTCCACCATTTCAAATGATGTGAGGGCCCCATCTCTCCACCCTCCGGGGCCCTCCTCTCCTTTCGCCGTTCAAGTTAGTTGAACAAAATTGAACTATCCATCATGCCCCAAGGCCCCGGTATGCACAGTTCCGTCCGCGGATTTCCATGGTGAGTTCGCCATTTAGAACGGTCGTTCGGCAGCGTCCTTCTGCCTCTCGGGTCCCGAACCTCCATTTTCTGCGAAAACCTGCAAATGATGAACTTAGGTGTCCTTGCCCTCGTCAGGATTCGTCCACCGGGATTTCGTCCCATCTCAGTCGGCATGAAAGGAAAAAATGGGTTCATTCTTCTGACCTTCGAGGCCTGCCCTCCTGATCACCTAAACTTAGCAAAGAAATCTCATGGCCAAGCTCGATGTCGGGTCTGGTCCACCGAGCCGCTTCCACTGGGTTTCCATTCAATGCCCGCCATTCCAAACGGAAAAACCTCGACGACTTTCCACCCTTTCAGACCCGAAAACCTCAAGAAACATTGGCCATCCTTTGACCTCATAGGTCCCGGACCCCAGGACTCCGTTTCCTTTTGGCTATTCCAAACGGTGAAGCCCTAACAACTTTCCAGCCTTGCATCTCTGGGTGCTCCCAAAGTGATCCAAATGACCTCCGATTTGAAAACCAATCTCAACCCACGTGTTAAAATTTAACCTTCTTCTGCACGAGCCTTTCAAACCATCAAAATCTAAAGTCGGGAGAAATCACATAGATTTCCCTACCATGTTCGCCCTTCAAAACAACATTTCTGCCAGGGAAGTTCGGCCCTCTGGGCCCAGGTTATCCAAACTCCCTCCTGTAGATCGCTAATGATGTCCTGAAGTAAAGTGTGATTTTATGAATGATATATCATCTAATTGGATGTCATTTATGGGATTATAGCTGACGTTTGTAATTTCGTGATTGGTTATGCTCACTATGCCCTGTTTGCATAAATATGGAATTCGGTGTAGGACCCTCAGGGGCAGCTGCAAAGAAAGACAAAGGGAAGAAAGTGGGAAAATCTCCTTGTGGAAAGAAGGAAAAAGACCAGATGAAGTACCAATTCCAGGGAGGGCCTTTAAATTCAAAAATCATCATAGACTGGAAGGAGATTACAGATACCAATATCGACCACATCGATATTGATGAATCCAAGCAAAGGGTCAGAGTTCATCCTAAGACCAACAATGCAAGACTGATCAGACAAAGTGGAATTTCTAAAGTTGCAGGCTTCCTTCCATCCCTCGTAGCCCCCAAATTGGTCATGGCTTGCCGGCAAGCATATCAACCAAAGACGCAAACAATAGTTGACAGGGATGAAAACGTCCTTGTTGATATGTCAGGTGAGGCGATTACAAAGAATTTTCATATCCCCACCTTTGAGGAGATGGGATACCAACCATAGAAAAATGCAAAGCAACATGGGATGAGGACTCGACTAGTTGCAAGAAGCTTATAAACTAGTATCGGCTTAAAGAAAAAAGGGGCAGTGCTACTAAGGTTCCCCAAGATCTCTTCCGCAACGACTTTCACGAAGACTACCATGATTTGGTCACCATGCTAAGCAGAATAATGGGCCTCCCCACTGTTGCATATTTTTAGGAGTGGATGGTGTATTTCATAGAGCAGATTCTCCGTGGGGAGAAAGACGTCACCACAAAAGTATCATTCTACTAGGGAGGCATAATAAGTGACTGCTTCCACGAATAGTTCATGAATGTCAAGAAGACCTCCAAGTTCTACATGACATCTTATCTTGTTTACTCACTGGCTGAGCGGAGGTAGTACAATGGATTGTTCACAACACCTGATGAAGAACCAGGTCAAGCATTGAAGGTCTATGATAGATATCTCTAGCTCTAGTTCAGGAATTTCAAGAGGGAGTATTGTAGGGTGAACGACACCTTCATCGGTCACATCATCAGATTGCTTGAGGGGATTTTGAAAGGAGGGTCTCTCACAGTGACTGGGCATTCTTGAAACAATATGCCTTCTTATTCATTTAGTACTCCAAATTCACATATATTCGTGCCTAAGGTTTCACAGAGAGGCCAAATAGGTTGCCCCAATACCCCAATGACCAGATTATATTGTTAGAGCTCTCCTGATAGCTACAACATGTGAATTCAGACCTCAACAGTAGACACTTGGTAGGAATCCCTTATCCCTTAACTTTTGGTCAGGGGATGTACAAATTGCAAACCTCCTAGTGTGTTGGGAATTCTGAGAAGGAGTTGATAGGGTATCATTTTCGCCTACACACTGCTCGCCCACAGATGGACCCATATGGGCATGTAAGGAAAGTACTAGGACCAAGGTACGCCATGTGCATCACGTGGAATATTTCTGGGTAGATTGCTAGGATGACAGGGAGGTGCGCGCAAGGCATTACATGCGAATGACTGCATACTTCGTAAAAAGAGTACAATTATTTCCTATACCTGATCAAGTTGAAGAAGATGAAAGCATCGTCATGGACCCCAGGTACAACACAATCACTAACTTGGCACTGCCAATAATAGATTGGGATGAGCAAGAGGTCGATGACCTTGATATTATAACCAAGCCAATTGTGGCTCATACCAAAGAATGGGTTAATAAACAAGTAGCCCAATTGAAGCAGCAAGGGGTTGTCCTAACATATGAGGGGATCAAGAGTGAGCCCAGTGCTACAGAAGATGTTGCTACTACAACCTCAATAGGAGGGACATCCAAATCTCCTCTGATCACAAGATCAAAGAAGAGGAAAGGGACTGAGGCAGAGCAGTTGCCAGATTCAAAGGTTTATTCAAGAAAAGATTCAAAAGGTTCACCCTCGAAGAGGTACAAATGGACGGGAAGCGTCACAGGACAACCAACAATTCAAGAGGATCCCCCTCACGAGGGTGAAGAAGGGAAAGCAGATCAACCAAAATCTCCTCCAGCTCTCCCTATTTCTGCCACTCTTCCATCCCTTTCCCAAGCCTTGATTGCCACATCCCCACCTGCGGTGGACGTCTTGGTCCATCTTGCCTCCTCTCCACCAACTAGGCCCGTGATATTGGTTGAATCCTCCTCTGCCAAAAATTCTTCACTTTCCTTCACCCCCATGTCACCCACTACATCGCTTCCATTGTCAGTAGCAACAATACCAATGCCCACATTCACATTGCTAGAGGGTTTCTCGCGGCACATGCAAAATGTCCCCTATGAGATTTCCCAAATATTCTTGGATCCCACCATCCAAGCTGCCTTGGCGTAGGTCCTCACCAGTGCTTCACCCTCGAAACCTCCAACGGGACCACCAGCAATGGAGGCCACAATGCTAATCTCTGAAGAATGGGAGAAGTGGGAGATGGAAACTTCAAAAGCAATGGAGGAAGAGGCCAATGAGTATCATGAACACCTACATCGACAAATTGACAGGGTGGTTCGTGAAGAAGAAGTAACATGATCTTTTGAGAGTGGAGACAAAGAGGAGGATGCAGGTGGAAAAATTATTGTACAAACATTTGATGGTGATTTCGAGGAGGAAATGGCATGACAATTGAAAGATGTCGGGGAAGAGGTAGAAAAGTCACCTCCCAAAGAAGAAGGGAAAAAAGATGACAAGGAAGTGGAAAATGTGGAACTCCCTACAGGGGAGCAACAGGAGGATGTGTCACCGCCTCATAAAGAAGAAGATAATGTAGAAGAGGGAAAACCTAAAGGTGAGATTCAAGCTAACAAAAGCCTTGAAATTGAACAGCCCGAGAAGCATGTGCATAAAGATGAACGAGATGAAGAAAGAAAAGAAAAGGAGAATGAGAAAGAAGAAAGTCCCTGGGAATGATTGCCTACTAAGCCTCCCATCAAATGCCTTGTGTTCATCCAGGACTCTGATGAGGAAGAAGGAGAGGACACTAAAGTGGAAGAAAAGGCTCCTCAAAATAAAGAAATAGAGATCCAAGCAAAGGAGGGTGAGGGTGATCGTGAATCGCCCAAAGGAAAATCTGCTATGCCCGAATGGTTGGAAAGGCAACTTGTAAAAAGAAATCTCACCCCAAAGGATCCAAAAGCAAGACTGGAGGCTATCTTAGCCTAAGCAAATATCACTACCAAGAAAGAGAAGAAGCCTAAAATCAAATCCAAGGTGACGATGGACGCTTCTGGATCCCGAACTGTGCAAGTAGCAACACCAGTGGTAGGAAAAGAAGGGATAAGCTATAATGTCTCCACCAATGATTTGGGAACAACTACCAAAGAGCATAAAGTGGAGCATCTCGAGGAGTCTATTGCCATAGTAGTACATTTGATACAATAGGAAAAGGTTTCAAAAGAAGAGCTTAAGGCACAGGTAGCTGATCTAACAGCTTATATCCAACAATGGTCTTCAACTGAAGAAGTGCCTACCACGTTTGCGACTCGACCACAATTGTTGTCCAAGGAACAAATTGATAAGTTGGAAAAGAGAAAGAGTTTGGAGAAAGCTACAAAAATTTGGTTCCGACAGGTTCTATATGTTGGAAACATGGGCATCAGCTGGGCTGTTCGGATAGCCAACAAGTTCTTGGACTTACAACAGTCTCTTGAGATCACAAGAAATCTTTGCTCTGACTTCCCAGCAAGATATGAGTCTACCTATCCAAAGATCGAGGCTATTCTCAAGCTGCCAAGCACATGGGAAAAGGAGCTCACATTCAAGAAGGACGATCATTGGCTGATGGATGTATGGAGGCGAGACTTTGAGAACCAAAAATAAAGATTGGAGCAGGTGATTGATAAAGTGGACCCAGCTATTGAATGGGCCAAGGAGGTCAGAGTAGATTGTGTCCAATACTTAAAGCTAATGACAGGCTATGAGATGCCCATCGTACAAATGGACCCAGATAAAGTAAGGCCCCACTTCTAGAAAAGGATGGAGGATGGAATGTCAGAGGAAATAATACAGATTTCATGAGTTTTTCCACTCGGGCCTTCACCCAGTCAGAGCTATTCCAGGACCACACTACTAAGTATGAGGAGGATTGGGAAAAGCTCATCGAGCAATCCAAAGAATGGAGTTATCAAGTGTTGCGATCTGAAATCATAGATGTTGATAAGCTCCAACCGGTAATTTTGAAGTTCATGGAGTATGTAGCTTTGAAGAAGCAGGAAGGAAATCGTATTATTAGTGAAGAGCTTCTAAAGGAATAACTACAACAAAAGGGCAATCAACAAAAGGACAAAATGCTATAGTGCTATCACCAGAGGACAAAATAGGGATAAAGACAAAGTTGTTTTTTTTAAATTGTAATATATTGAGGGGTAGGTAGAACCCTAATTTGTAATGAATCTTGGCCACACAATGAGATTAAATCTTGGTGATTCATTCTACTTTTTGGACACTATAAATGGAGAGGTCTCCTCTCATTTTAAAGGAGTTGAGTTGTTGTAATTACATGCTGCAAAAATTTCTAATGAAAATACATTGACTTGGTTCATTTTCTGAGTTCTCCACGTGTTTCATGATTCAATCTCCCATTGTTAGATACTTTAGTTAGATTTATACTATTGTTCCAGTTAGTTTTAATTGCTTAGATGGATTTTTTAGATGTTGTTATATGATTGTAGAAATTTTTGATGTGTCGATGTCTTCCAGTCCACACTTTTTGTCATTTGTTGTTGGTAAATGGTCTTGTAAAGTTAGTCTAGACTGAAACTTTAAGCTACTTTTAAACTTTTATCTTTATTCATGCATGTATGTGGTGGACGAATGGTAAAATATCTGCAAACCTTGGAAGATAGCATAGATTTCATGACACTGTAGGTTTCTTGGTTAAATGGAATCCTGTTTGAAGGAAGCCGTCCATTGCAGAACCTCCATGATCACTATTCATAGTTAGTTGCAGATCCAAGAACCTTCCCTCTTCCCTGCTCTTTTTCTTTTTTTTTTTAGAAATAGCCTGTGCTAAGGTCCATTGCAAATTGTAAAGCCAAAACTTAAGGAAAACACTGAAGTTTTAGATTGATGTTTGAACCTACAACAAAGTGTACCTTAACTCCCATCTCAGAAACTTCAAGATTTTAAGATCCACTTCGCATCCAGCTACGTAAGTCCGCCCTGTGATTACCAAAAAAATCACATCAAACATCTACTGAGGAGTTCCATGCAAGTCATGACCTGACACCTGTGAGACCTTGGGGTG
Organism: Sequoia sempervirens; assembly: GCA_007258455.2. Lineage (NCBI taxonomy): Eukaryota > Viridiplantae > Streptophyta > Pinopsida > Cupressales > Cupressaceae > Sequoia > Sequoia sempervirens. The sequence continues at coordinate 304,239,974 of VDFB02086081.1, read as the reverse complement.
GTTTTCATCATCTTGTTGTTGGAAGTCTCCTTTCAAGAGAGGTAGTGCGTCTACGCACTACCTGTGTTGAGAAAGTGTGCAAAAACACTGTTCAACAGTCTACATTGAGCAACCAGAGGGATTCAAGTCCGAAAATGACCCAGATGTTGTTTGTAGGTTGAAGAAGGCCTTATACAGATTGAAGTAGGCACCTAGAGCCTGGTATGGCAGATTAGACAAGTACTTGATTGGAAAAGGATTTCAAAATGGATATGTTGATAGTAATTTATACTACATAACTCACTCAGATCAAATGTTGATTGTTAAGGTTCATGTTGATGACATAATTTTTGGAGGAAATGATGATATGTGTAGAAAATTTGCAATGAAATGTAGAAGGAATTTGAGATGTCTATGATAGGTGAGTTGAATTTCTTCCTTAGACTACAAGTAAACTAGAACAACAAAGGAATCTTCATATCTCAGTCCAAGTATACCAAGGAGTTGTTGAAGAAGATTGGGTTGGAGAACTCCAAACTAGTTTGAACACCTATCATTACTAGATGCAAGTTGACAAAAGAAGACGATTCACCTAAAGCTGATGCAAGTATGTACAGATCAATGATTGGAGGATTGTTAAATTTGACTACTACCAGACCGAACATTATGTATGTTGTTTGTTTAGCAGTTATATTTCAGCAAGAACCAAAGGAATCACATGTTGTTATGGTAAAAATGATCTTTAGATATTTGAAGGGTACAAAAGACATGGGATTATGGTACCCAAAGGACTTAGATTTCACTTTGACAACTTATATAGATGTTGATTGGGCTGGATGTGTTGATAACAGGTGGAGCACAAGTGGTGGAGCTTATTTCCATGGCTCCTGGTTGGTTGCTTGGTCAAGTAAGAAACAAGATTCTATATCTTTATCTACTGATGAAGATGAATACATTGCAACATCCTCATGTTGCACTCAGATATTGTGGATGAAACACACGCTGAAGGATTTTGGCATATCATTTGATGAACCGATCTCAATTATGTGTGATAATACCAGTGCAATAAACATTTCCAAGAATCCAGTACAACACTCCATAACGAAGCATATATCCATAAGATATCATTTCCTAAGAGAGAAGGTGTTGGAAAATGAAGTAAAACTTGAATATGTACTTACAAAAGAGCAAATTACAGATATTTTTACAAAATTGTTGAGAAAAGATACTTTTGAGTATCTCCGATAGAAGTTAGGAGTTCTGCCCCCTCCTAGTCTACAATAACATGCACTAGGGTGTGCATTGGTCCAGGGTATTATATGCTCTTTGTTATCTGAATCAATGTTTGGTGGCCTCCTCATAGGGGGAGTGGAGTAAGTTTTTTAGGGGGAGTTTTTCTCTTTTTCTTTGATGTCAAAGGGAGAGAAAAAAAAAAGATAAGATGGTCCTTGATGTTGACATTAAGTTGTTTGGTTTGTTATTGATGAATGTTGACATCAATGACAAAGGGGGAGATTGTTGGAATGTGTTGAGATGATGTTGATTGCTTGTTGTCATTAATGGTTGTCATTGATGTCAACATATCTTGGTTGATTGACCAAAGTTTTGTTTTGGTGCCTTGGTGATCTGAATTGGCCTGGTTCTAGATGTCATGTTGTAAAGATCTATTTTGGGTTGTATCTATCCTGGTCCCATTCCTCTTGTAACACAATAAGATACATTCTTTTGGGTTCAAACCGATCTGGCAGTTGGTTAACGTGCTCCAACACATGATTTGCATTGTAACGTGTATATCTTATTCTTTGGTTCTGAATATCATGTAGCGTGTTGATTTGAGCGAAGAGGCTATGTTTTGTCCACGTTTAATTCCTCTCCACTGCGAGAAAGTTTTTGTGGTGACCTATTTCAAATTGTATTTGGCCGACAAGAAATATCATGAAATTATGTTTGGCTAACTTGAGAGACTATGGAAGCATGAAATGATATAAGTAAGAGTTGATTTTGTTTGAGGAAAGCAAGTGTGATGAATGTGAATCTGAATATCCAAATATTGCGAAGTGTGTGAAAGTGTATGACCGGAGGTAGCAAACGATGAGATTCTATCTGGTGTTTGTTGGTGACAGTTCTTTCAATGGTGGATTTCCTTTCATCATTCTTCTGTTGGTAGTGATTTGTATCTTTGGCTATAATAGTCAGGCAGTGAGCCACCCTGCAGTGAGCCCTTGTAAAAATCACCTTAACTGGTGCTTTATAATTGAGAATTATTATTCTGTATGGTTTTTCCCTTCTTGGGTTTCCACGTAAATTCTGGTGTTCATTGTGCATGGTGTTGTTTTGTGCTTTCATATTCATTAATATCTGATTGATTTAAGTTTTGATCTAGATTAATTAAAGTCAAGAAAATTGTTTTATAATAACTGATTCACCCCCCCTCTCAGTTATCTAGACCATTCAACAAATTATTTCTCCACCTGGCTACATAGGTTTGAGTTATTCCCCAATGGTGGTTAATTCAAAGTTGTCACATTGGGCCACTCCTTATCTTTTCCCCGATCATACTTGAATCAAGTACGGTATGTGTCATGTTTAACCCTATATGAACTCGGATCCAAGTTAGGAGGTATTTTGGTATCCCTATGTTGTGAAATGCCAGTGCATGCTTGATTTAAATAATTTCCTAATTTCATGTTTTTTCACAAATATTCAATAAGTCGCATATTGCATGATTTAATCGTATTTTAATCATGAAATAATATTAAGAAAATATTTAAATGGCATTTAAATTACCTTTTCAATCATAAATGAAATATTAAGAATTTAAATGATTTCTTTAGTGATATCGAAATATTTTATGTATTTTGGAAATTTCGGGAAAATAAAAATATGACTAAATTAATTTTAGAAAACCTTGGGATGAGAATATGTATTTTTGCTCGATTTAATCATAAGGATTTAAAGGAATTCAAAAGATTGAATGTGAATTTTTTATTTATATTGGGCAATTAGAGAAAAATAAAGAAAGTGAAATTTGAAAATTAAGGTAGAAAAATTAGAAAAAAGAAAATTGGGAAAAAGGGTTCAAAAAGGAAAAGAGTTGATTATTTTTTAATTATTCAATTTTGTGAAAAAATGCTCCATAAACCCTCTTTTTGGAAAATTTGAAATTGGGTGGATTTGGAAGGGAATGGATTGGGAGTTTGATGGATTGGGATAGGAAATGGATCTTTCTTGCACGTGTGTGATCATGCCTTCTCCAAAAATTGTTAATTTGTAAGTTCTCATGTGTTTTATGTGCATTTAGATTTTAGGTAATCTTCTTCTCCTCTCCATTGTTTGAGCTCTTTCTTGTTTTGGATGTAGTGCTCACCCTTAAGGGAGAGTAGGAATTCCTATATAGATTACAATTTGAAGTTTTAGAGTAGGATTTAAATTTATTTCAAATTTTGAAAAGAGCCCAAATAGAGCCATGGTTATGGCAATTTTTTTCCAAAATGTAGGAATTGTGAAATTGACTTAAAAAGTGTGTTGTTGGGCATGCCTTGAGCAAAAGGGTATTTTTATAATTTAGGAATTTGATAATCAAAATTTCAAGCTTTTCTTTAATGGTGAATTTGGGTTTTCCATGGTTTTTCCCTTGTAAATTAATTTAGAAAATTTGAATTTGGGAGTGACTTGGGGTGAATTTTAATGTGGGGAAATAAGTTTTCTTATTCATTTTTGATTTAGAACCACATGTTAATTTGAGAAATTGAAATTAAAATTTTGAAATTTGAAGCTTTCATCAATGGAGATTTTGGGAAATTTATGGTTTTTCAATGCAAAATAAGATGAGAAAATTTGAATGTTTTATATGTTTGATGATGAATTTGAATGTTTTAACAAAAGTATCCTTCATGAATTATGGAAAGAAGGCATGTGGAAACTTATTATAAATTTTCAATGAAATTGAATTTTGTGCATTGTTTTTTGTGCCACATTTGTTGGAGGATGTGATGAGCTTAGGGTGTATGTGTTAGAGAGAGTTATGGGAATGACTCCCAATGTGAACCTGACCCAAAGTGGTATGTAGGTAATCACGATGTGGGGAGTTTTGGATTAATAAGTGAAAACTAGGGTAATTAATTAACCAAGATAATGGATATCCCTATCATGCCTTTAGTGCTCATACAGGCTAAGGATGATTGAAGAAGACAAGCTGCTCAGGAGCATAAGACTTGTAAGATCAAGTACCCCTATTTCTATGACAGGATACTTGGTTCCATGCTTAGCCCCACACGATTTTCCATGATGGCATTCCCTCTCTTGCACTCTAATATCTAACCCTAGTTTAGTTGAGTAGAACCTAAAGGATGGTGTGTTTCCTTCCATGTGCATGTATTGTTTTACCCTTGGTGAGTTTTCCCAAGGATGATATTTGTATGGAATTGGTGAGTTGGAAAAATATGGATTGTGATATGACATTGTTGAGTTTTCCCAATGTGGATTCAGTTATGCCATTTGTGAGTGTGCCAAATGATTATTTGTATTTGATCCATTATGTGTTTTGAATACTTGTTTGAATTATGGTGTATATGTAGAGTGCATACTTTGTGTATGACATATGTGTAAGCCCTCTCTCCATGTGTTTGGTGTGAGTGTTGTGATCGTGGCTCGTGTGACTATCTCCTAGCACTGTGGGAGTGAATCTTTTGATTCCACGAGGTCGGGTGGCGTGGTAACCACCATTGGGGACTAGAGGTTTGTGGATTGAGGGACATCTTTGCACCACACTATTCCAAGTTATATTCATGTATTTAGATGTTTATTCATTCATATAATTATAATATTGATGGTTAAGAACCTCTCTTTGAGATGGGTATAAATTTAATAATAGAAAGACTTGTCTCAATTTATATGTCTCAGTGTTGGTACCAAGCACAATATCTTTATGTTTTCATTATCATGATGTGAAATGGCTAAAATAAACTTTGGAACACCTCATTTGGTGTTTAAAATGAACTTAAGAGTCAAACTTAACAGTTGGGCGGCCTGGCCCTACATCTAGACAACCCTGTCTTGCTCAAAATTAACCTAGGTTGACCAAATTTTAGTTAAGTCCAATTGGGTGGCCTAGTACTATGTTGAGGAAGCCTAGTAGAATGTGAGGTGGCCTGATAGTCTATTGGGGTGACCTGGTTTTATAAGTTAGAAAACACATTTTTTCCTAAGCATGTTGGGACAACCTCGTTCCCATACAAAAACCAAAATGTAAACCCTCTTAACCATAGTTAGATAGAGTTTTTCTAAGCTTATTCCTTTGTCAAATAATTTTTATGCCTTTTATTTTTCCATTTTTATCTCTTTTAGTCATCAGAACCCTCAAAACATAATCAAGTTTCCTTATTTCAATACTTTATCTTTCTTCTTTGTCTTGAGGTTTTGTATGGGAAAACCATGTAAATAAAAGTTTTTCCTCATGGTCCCAAGGGTCTAGTGGTTTTATGTGTTTGTCATTGAGGGCTTGAGGCTTCTCTTTCCTTGTTTTGTTGTCCTTCAAAATTTTTCTGGTTGTCAAACCTAGGGTTAGGGAGATAGTGCACCCGATCTTGTGAAGTCATGGGAAAGTTATAATCCTTTGTGGATGGCCTTGTTGGGATTGGAATCCTCCATAATCCTCATAGGTCATGGGTTGTTGTGGAGTAGTCTTTACACTTGTGTGTTGTCGTGTTGTGACATGATGTCTTGGGAAGCATGTGGTTGTTTATAAGTGACTCATCATCATTCTTGTTTATAGTGAGTTGTGCTTTTTCGTTAGGCAATTGTTGTGGAGGTTTTCCCTTGTGTTTAGAGCTTTTTAGCATGTTTGGGTGTGGATTGGAGGTTGATTATTCCCTCATCCTATCCTAGTGTGGTGTTTCTAGAACACAATTGTGGTTAAGTAATTGATCATCATGTAGGTGTTTTCCTCTCTCTCTCTCTCTCTTATATTCATCGTGGTGGATTTATCCCATGAGTGGTTACACTTCCATTGTTGCCACCTTGCTTATGCAATGGTGAATTTTTCTTCTTGTCGTTGTATCATTATGAAACTTGTGCGCACATTCTCATGCAAGTGTGACATGTCATTGTTGCATTATCGGTGTTGTTGTTTAAAAAAAGTTATTCTAATAGGTTTTGTTCTAAGTGTGTCGGCTTGGGAAATTACATGCTAGACCAAAATATCTTCCACGAGAGAGAAAATGGAAAGAATAGCTTACTATGATTATGGATGCTAGATTACAATATTGAATATGTAAATGTACATATGATGCCTTGCTTATAAAGACAAGTTGTGAGATAGGATTAAACAAGATCTTGACATGTGTATTAATCCTATATAATAAGACAACTACCTCAACAATATTAAATGACCTAGGACACACCCTAAATAAAAGACCTAAGCACACTTAACATGTAAATAGGACCTATTGGAGAAATAGATATGTAAAATACCTATTTACACCAAGTTGTAGGGTAGCCATTGACACTAGATCTAGTTTGTTGAGGAATTGTAGACTTGTAGAAAAGAAGAAGAGTGGATTTGTAAAGGGATTGTGTTGTGGAATGTCTCCATGGCACTAAGTATGTATTCATGAAGGTTTCTTAGTCACAACTAGGTATTTTCCTTTGCCACATTTTCTAGCATAAATGTAATGTTGAGTTAGATGAATGTAACAACATTTTGAAAATATTGCAAGGCTTGTAATTATCTTTCTCACTTTATCTATGGATATATGCAGTTGTGCTCTAGATTATTAAGTATGCTCTATTGTAAGATCTCATGATTATTTTTATATGTAAATATGTACCTATGTTCTTATTTTCCTATTTTTAAAGAGATGAGATTGGGATCATGCCCAAATAGCTTTAGCAAAATAGTTATCCTTTAATCCTTAACTCTTAATGAAAAAGATAAAGTATTTATATAACTTTAACTCATACTTCCAATATCAATAAAATACAAAAACAATCACAAATTATTTATCCTATAAAAAATTATGCTATAATCATTAATACAAGGCATCTTCTATATAACTGACCCACTTTCAAATCTTAATAGACTTGAAAGCTATCCATGAATTCAATTGAAAGAATATAGAGCACAATGTCCATAGGACCACCCATGACCCAAGTTTAAAGAGAAAAAAAATAAAAACACAAAAAATTATGGTCCCCATTGCTTGCAAATTCTCATACTTTATGATTATTCTTTCCTTGAAAAATTTGTATCCTTTCCTTTGAATTCTTCTGTGGTCTTTTGAATTCTTTTGAATACACTTGAATAAACATGAATTCCTGTTATTTTCATACCCACTTATATTTAGCCCGGTTGCAAGCACATATCCATAAAATGGAATAGATTTGTACCCATTCAATCCTTGAGCATATCCATAATTGAGTGGAGCAGAGGCACAGCATAGGATTCTCTCCTCTGAAGCTTTTTTAAAGCTATCTGTAACAGCCTTTCATGAAGGAATATTGAAAATTAAAGTTTACCAGTCAACTTTCATTAGCACCCAATTGAATTAACAAATGGGTTTTTATAAAGAAGGCACGTCCATTGAAGCTTAAAAGAAGTATGAACAGACAGATTCTGCAGCAGCCGTCAGATGCTAAGTAACAAAGATAAACCAGTCAAGAATATGGAAACAAAAGAAAAGACAATTCACAGACTATGGCGACAAGAATACCCTGTAATGGATGTCCACTCATAACGATATAATACATGGGCTTGGACTTTTGTTACTACAGTTTTTGAGGATGAACATTTCATTGGTCTGGTGTGGATTTTATATATATCTCAAGAACTGATTCTTGCTGGACTCTATTCAATCGAGCGTTTTCATAATAATTGGAAGAAAACGACGTTTTGGATTATACTTAGTATGCAAATTCAATGACAACTTCAAGTTTTGTTGTTTATAATAAGTCTTTGAATCATAATAGTTTTGTCCTCTATTTTTACTTTTAGTCACATATAATATAGATTTTTTTAATTTATTTTTGGTTATATTTTAACTTTATTTTATTAACATATATTCAAAATATCTATTGTAGTTTTATTAAAGCTTTTTTTGTATAGGTAAATTGAGGAGATCCATTAGGACCCTCATGTATGACAAAAAAGTTGGAAATCAATAAAAAAAGTTTATGAGAACTTTCAAAGTATGAGAAAAACTTTACTTCCAACATAATAAAAACATTTGAAAAATCGAAAAAAATTCTTTGAAATTTGATTCATATATAGACAATTTTAAATGTTTTAAACTCTTTCAATATGTTATAAATTTATATTTAATATAGTTTAAAGCCTTATTTGACTTTAAAATGGACCCTACTCAAAAAAATTTAAAAATATAGATTAAGAAAGTCTTAAATAGATGTGCACCTAATACTATATTTATTTATTTATTATTTATTCAATAAACGTTTTTTCTAAATCAAAAACAAATAAAAAATACTATTTTTAAAAATAATAAGAAATATCACAAAGGATTAGGTTGGACAATGGATGTCTTACTCTAGTGGGTGCTTGAAATTTGATTGTTTGTGTTTATTATTGAGAAATAAGTTAAAACTACTACAATACATATAAAATTAGAAAACCATAGTAATATGAGATTCATGTGGAGAAACTCTTTTGGGAATAAACTCCATTAGAGAGAGAGGACAAATATGTAATAATTTCTTCAATGAACATGATACAATATCAACATAGTATACTATGTACTCTGAAAGCATTGCAGCAACACCTGTGTACTCGTAAACCATGATATCAAACCACTATCTCATACCTTCAATATATAGGCAAGGAAAGAAGCCAAAATTATAAATGATTTCACCAAAACCACAGAACATGCAAAAAATTTGCAGCCGCTTTAGAGAGCATCTTTTGAGTATGAATGACTTCAGATGGACATCACATGGGTTCAATCAATGAATCCTCAAATAGAAAATGTAACTACAAAGGCATCTTTGACACATGTACTCCCTGACAACTGACATCCTCTAGTGTAGCAATCCATTTTGGAGTCCACTAAATCGTGTGGGTCCCATCTATTATTACAAGATTCCACATTCTTTCCTTTAGTACCTAGAATTGATAAAATGACTTAAATGAGCCAAAATTCAAATGTAGTTCCACTATTGTAATGCTCCAGTTCACTCATGGATGCATATGAAAACCAAAACCAAGATTTAAGGATAATCTAAATTATAAATTATTTCTTCAATTAAACCCTAGGCATCCAAGTACACCTTCCAAGAGTGTTGGAGACACATAAAATACACATATGATTTCCTTGGTTAATGACACCTTAATCCTAACATTCTTCCACTTGAAATCATGCATTGAAAATACATCTATAGGAAGCATAAAGGAAATTAAATACAAGATCCAAGGTCCATGGCCTTCAATTACATGAAGAGAATATATCTACGATCACTAGCTTTGTGAGGAAATCTAAAAAAAATTATGATTGCCTAACTTTTGAAATAAGACATTACTATTCTCTACCATCTCTAACACAAAGTGATAGTGAATATCAACCTAGTTAGTATGAGCATGATAGATGGGATTTTTGGCCAAACAAATAGCACTATGGTTGTCACAACTAATTATAACAACCTTTTTGGCCCTCATAGTTGTTGCCCTTGATGTCAAAGACACACAAAGACACTTGATGACATGGATTTGACAGGAATATAGACTGACATGAATTCAAACATTTGAATTGATATGGTATCACATTTGATACATAGGTATGACATGTTTGGATTCATCATGATAATGCATTATATAGGTTGATGGCATATTCTCAATAATGGTCATTTGATTCACATGATATTTATATTGTGTTCTATTTTATTCATGTGGTTTATGTTATCCTATTAGTTGATACATGTTGATACTTTATTAGATTTCAATGCTAGATGCATTGTGTCACTGATAAGGGGCTATAAGGGGCTTAATGTTCTATCAATGAGTTTGTTGATAAGCCATTAAGATTTTATCATTCACATAATACATGAGACATTGTTTTTTCTAATACAAACAATATCAATTTATATCTTGTAATAAGGTATCATTACAAGATCATGATTCATCTAGATGGCATTGGTATTTAAGGTGCAACACTTTGATTGTCTACAATGTATAAAGATTGGTGCAAAGTTCTCAAGCTAGTAGAGGTGATAATTATGGTTGGCAAGTCTAAATTCATGTAGACTTTGTGCATAGACAAAGGTCTATATGTTTGAAAAGACCGACAAGGTTGTTTGTTTCACAAGGTAGTCAACACTAACTACATTGAGCCTTATAAGATTTATATTATTTGGGAAATCATTATCAGTAAATTTGTTTATTTCAAAATTCATTTTACATTCAGGCTTTATAAAATTTGATTGCATGTGGAAACAAAAGAATAGAAGCCAACATAATGATAATGTTTTGGTTTCAATGACCTAAAGATGTTCAAAGGGGACACAATGATATTGAAAAGGCATCGACACATGTTTTTCTTTTGAGCACATGGAAAATGAATTAGGGTTTGATGGAAAACATAAGAAACTACTCAAACACAAAGTCATTATGTTGGTTATCATTTTTCTTGAAGAAAACTCACGAGGATTTAGGGTTAGCAGGAAGATGATGACAATATCTCTTGGACATGACATTGCTCTAATTGTCAACATGTAGTTTCTTGCAAGCTGCATTTACAAGTAATATCCTCCAGCGATTTTTGTTGATAGGTAGTTATCAATTTGATTAACACTCTTCAATGTTAATGATGTCGATTGTTGAAATTAATGGTAACTTTGTTTCACTATCTTATGTGAACAATGGATTTAAAAGAATGTAGAAATCCATTTATTCGAAGGGCATTTGCTAAGAAAATGTTTTTGCAGATTTAGAGGTTAATGACGCCTATATTTTTGAAACCCTTGACTAGCTTTTCAGAGTTTTTGTTTATTTCTGACAATGGGCAAAGAGATAATATGTTCTTATAACTGTTTTGTTGTCAAACACAACAATGTGTAGCCTACCTGTCATTGTATACAAGTATCTTGAAGAAATAGTTATTGCAATTGATTTTAAAATTTATCTCTAAAAGTTTTGATGCTGGAAGATGGTAGCATATGTGAATTTTCGTATACCTGTATAAACAGTGGTTGATCACTATTTTAAGCTCGATGCTTTAACAAAGTTATTATGTTGGATGTGAAAACAAAATTTTGTGATTGAAGTTTTGCAAACATAATGCAAAACAATTTGTATTACTGATATATTTAATATTTTAGAGATTCTAGAATGAATTTTTAAGATATTAAATGTATTAGAATGAAAGTAATGTATGAGTTGAATGGAACAGAGTAACCCTCTGATATATTATTCTTTTGAGTTTTTGTACTAGGGTTGGTGCTCCTTGGAATGGGTGTTCCTAAATGTATAAGGGGTTGGTGCTCCTAAAGGTTATAAGGGGTTGGTGCTCCTAGAGTGGGTGCTTTGAATTTTTCTAGTGAGGCATTGTAAACAATGAGTTTTGAGTTTAAGGCAATGAGGCATCATTTCTGGAGTGGTTTTTCTACCCCTAGAGAGTTTTCCACTCGTCAAATTCTTTGTCTTATGGTCTCATTTCTTTGATGTGATAATGTTTCAAGACTATGATGATCTTTGATTTTCTTTAATATTTCTTATTTCAGTTCTTTAATGATTGCATTCAATTCATGAATGTATTTATCATTGAAATATTAAGAGCATAAATTATTCAATTCTTTTTCAAGGAAAAAGTTAAAATTTGTTTAAGACATTGATTCACTCCCCCCTCTCAGTGTCTTCTTCACTCCAACAAGTGGTATCAAAGCCAAACCCTTGATTTGACAAGCCTAATCAGCTTAAGGGTCCCTGGTATTGGAGTGTTGTGTCTGATATAGCAAAAAGTAGAAGAAATAGGAATAAGAAAGAAAAATCACAGTCTGCAAAAGTAGAAATGCCTAAAGAAAATCCAAAGCCTATGGAAGATAAGTTGTCTAATATAGAACTTGTTGAATTTGTGGTTGACATGAATGAATTAGAGTGTGAAATTGATTTTGTGGGAGAATTATGTGCTGCCCTAGATGAGATTAAAAAACTCAAGAAATAAAATCAGAAATTAAAAGACCAACTTCAACAAGAAAAAGATTCAATTTAAGACAAGGTATGTTCAGATTTTGCAAAAGTGTCTTTCGAGTTTGAAGAAGCAAGAAATCAAGTTCATGAATTTAATAAACTGATTATTTGTCTAAGAACTAAAATTCAAGAAGCTAAAAGGGTTGTTGATTTTATAAAATATGATCTTGAAGTTAAGACTAGTGAATGCCAAAAGCTTGAAAGTGAAATAGTCATCTTGAGAAAAGATCTTGAAAAAATCAAGTTTCAGAAATTTGAGAAAAGTACGAATGCATTAAATAACATGTTGAGAAGTCAAAAGAGTCACAAGGATTGCTTTGGTTTAGGATATGAAAAAGCAGAAAGCTTTGGTGTCAAAGATGAATTTAAAATGGAAATAGTGTTTGCAACAATAAATGGGAAGAGTTTCAAGGTTAGGCAGACTCCTAGGTAGAAGATCAACCTGAATTATCATTCTGCTACTCCTACAGAAGACAAGAAGAAATTAGAAGAAAAAACTACTGGAAGAAGAAGAACAAATAAAATCTCATAGCCTCCACCTATCAGGTACAATTATTCTCATTTTCAAGGTTATTGTTATATTTGCAACACTTATGGTCATAAGGCTGCATCTTGTAAGTTTGTTGATAAAAGGTGGTTTGGGTTTTCAAGAAGAAATTCTTTTGTTTCAAAGGATGAAATGTGTTTCAATTTCCATAATATTAGTCATAAGGCCACACATTGTAGAAGTTCTACAAAATATGTTAAGAAAAGTGTGTTCTTAAAAGATAAGAATATAAGATGTTTTAAATGTAATCATCTTGGGCATATAACACACTTTTGTAGAAGTAGTGTTGAAAGACTACTTAGGGATCAAGACAAAAAGAAAGTATCACATATGGCCTAGAGAAGAAAGCAAAGAAAAGAAGAGAAAGGACCTACTCTTGTGCATGTTGCACAAGAAACATTTATGAGCACATAAAAGGTCACATGAGGTAAGGGGGAGCAGATTATTGTTTTTTATCTTTTAACCCCTTTGAGAAGTCTAGAATAATGTGGAACATTTGGTAGTCATTCAGTTCAACAAGATTGACATATTGTCTTAAGATTCTTGTAGCAAGTGGTAAAAATGGTCAAATATCCTTTGCTCCGTGGCACTGTTTGACAGTGGGTAGTGTTTGAAATGACCTGAAGATACTTTCTTTATTCAGAAACATGATCATGTAATTTCTTGTAATGCTTCTTGTAGTGTTGTTTCTTAGTGTTTTGACAACATCGCATTTTTTGTGACACTGGTTGTTTCAATTGCTTGAGAGCTTTGTACAACTGTTGTGACTTGTGTGAAAAAGCATAGTGAACTTCAAGGCAGTACTCAAGATAGTGAATAGTATCAATGGCATGCAATTTGTCATTGATGTCAAAGCTTGGTATTCAACGGATAGTTAAGGTGCATGAGATGTCAGAGCATGGTCATTGCTTAGGTCAGATTCATTGTATTGATAAAGGAATTTATTGGTAAAAGCACTTGTTTTCAAATTTATTGTATTGGTAAATGAATTTATTGGTAAAAGCACTTGTTTCCTGACTTGATATTGATGCAAAAGTGATCATTTCTCACAGTGGGTTTAAGGTAGTTCATTCATTGATGCAAAATTTTAATGTTGTTGCTGCCATCTATTTTTGATCATGCTTGCAAAGGACAGGTTTTCATTTGTTCAAAGGCTGGGTTGAATAGGTTGTAGTTCTTATTGGAAAGATCATAGTTTGATCATGGCATCATTGGTATTGGTGCTTGGTTTGGTATATAAGGTGCAATACTTTGAATCACATTTGATAGGTTAGACAAATATATTAATTGATCATGGTTCATTTGATTATTTCATTAGCATGCTTTGCAGACTCATATTGTAATGTATGCATATTGAATTTGTATATAAGTTGTTAAAGACAGTAATGTTGATGATCTTTATGAGTTCATGTAATGAACATGAGATGTCAAGAATTTTACATTCATGGTAAGTAATGATATTGGAATAGAAATTTTATATCACATCTACTTTCAGACTTATCATTGCATTCTTTATATACTTTGTTAAGTAATTTGTTATGATAACCACATGTTGTTGGTATATTATCCAATGGTTTCAATGTTTGATGTTATGAAACTACATAAGAATAGAAATGGAGATGTGTGTGTGCGGCACACAAGTATTGAAGAGCGGACACTTTGCATTGGGGCTAGACTACATTGTATTCAGGTTCATGATAATAGATATAATTATTCTATTAACAGTCAATTTAACAGTGTAATTTCTTGTTACTAGCTGCTTCCTTGGGTTCAATAATGCTATGTATGATCATTTGAGTGCTTTCCCAAGTCTATCTTTCAAAGATATGTGATTTTGTAAGTAATATTTAATGGAGTTTAGCTCCTGTCACTCAGGCGATAGGAAGAAGTGTGTGCAATGACAAGAAAGACTATGGAGTCAGCGAAGTGTTATGTTATCTTGCAGAAAAATGGACAGTGTTGTTGTTTTTAATTCAATGGTGGCAGTCATGCTTATCATTTGTAGTAAGTTATGGTTTATGAAACAATGAATCTTGAGCATTACAATGTTGTGCTTGACCATTCAGACTTCTTGTTATTGACAGAGTATATCAAGCATGTTTTGTCTATGTTTTGTGACATGAGAAGTGGCTTTATAGTGATGTTATTTTTTGCCATACATAGTGAAATGGTCTTTGGAACCTTGCTCTAGGGTGGTCCTTGGAACTTTGTTTGATGATGCTTGGTGTATTTGCATGAAAACAGTAGCACAAGAATCTTGCAGAACTTTCAATGTTACTTGTAGTCAATGCATATACTGCTGCTTGTTGATAATGATTCTTCCTTGTAGTTTCTTTGACAAAAGATGAGAAGGGCTCAATTGTTAGATGTGGTCTTAATGATGATCTATTGAAGGATGCTTGAATGTTATTGTGGCTTTGACCAATGTTACTTGTAGGGGGAGCAAGTAATATCTCTGTGACAAAGGGTAAGATGAAACATTGATATTGGTTAACAGTGACAGTTAGCCTTGGTTTGCGTTCTAGATATAGTTCTTTGAAAGATTGTTTGGATAGTGGTAGTACAATGTAAGAGTTTGTTTGTTCTATTAATGACAGTGCATATTATGAATCTTTCTCACTCCATGGAGTTAAGGGGAGCTCTTCATGGCTAATCTTACCCCTATTGATGTTGTTGGTATTATTGGTATTGTTACCATATATTCATTCTTGGTTATCCTGTAGCATTTTTTTGTCAAATTGGTTAGATTTCTGGTACTTTTTGATAGTGGATTATCAGGGGCATTGTACATTTTGTTTTCAGTGGTATCACAGTGAATTTTTTTCTTCTGTTGAATAGTGATATATTTGACTTTGTTTATCACTTGCTTGGTATTTGAAATTTAAAATTCACAGCCTGATCTAAGAGTTTCTATGGTTTATAATAGGGTAGGTTATGTGCACGACTCAGTGACATTTCAGTGAAGGAGTTAATGAGGTAGCTTGTAGTTGTTTCCCTTCATGATGGATATCAAGATTACTCCTAACTTTTCCATAGTTTGGAGCACATACCATGACTATTACAAAATCTCTTGTTCCATTTCTTCTTATGTTATATTTGATTCATTTATTTTTTGTACAACCCTTTGTCTCTTGATGCAAAAAGGGGGAGAGAGCTTTGGTGTTTTTCCATCAAGGCCAAAGGGGGAGTTTGTTGGCCCTCATAGTTGTTGCAGTTATATCCCTTGATGCCAATTACACACAAAGACACTTGATGGCAGGTATTTGATAGGAATACAAACTGACAGGAATTCATACATTTGAATTGATATGGTATCACATTTGATACATAGGTATGACATGTTTGGATTCATTATGATAATGCATTATACATGTTGATGGTAGGTTGATGAAATACTCTTAATAATGGTCATTTGATTCACATGATATTTATATTGTGTTCTATTCTATTCATGTGGTTTATGTTATCCTATTAGTTGATACATGTTGGTACTTTATTAGATTTCAATGCCAGATGCATTGTGTCACTGATAAGGGGCTTAATGTTCTATCAATGAGTCCATTGATAATCCATTAAGATTTTATCATTCACATAATACATCAGACATTGTTTTTTCTAATACAAACAATATCAATTTGTATCTTGTAATAAGGTATCATTACAAGATCATGATTCATCTAGATGTCATTGGTATTTAAGGTGTGACACTTTGATTGTCTACAAGGTATAAAGATTGGTGTAAAGTTCTCAAGCTGGTAGAGGTGATAATTATGGTTGACAAGTCTAAATTCATGTAAACTTTGTGCATAGACAAAGCTCTATATGTTCGAAAAGGCCGACAAGGTTGTTTGTTTCACATGGTAGTCAACACTGACTACATTGAGCCTTATAAGATTTATATTATTTGGGAAATCATTATCGATATTTTTTTTATTTCAAAAGTCATTTTACATTCAGGCTTTATAAGATTTGATTGCATTTGGAAACAAAAGAATAGATGCCAACATAATGATAATTTTTTGGCTTCGATGGTAAAGATGTTCAAAGGGGACACAATGATATTGAAAAGGCATCGACACGTTTTTTTTTAGCACATGGAAAATGAATTGGGTTCGATGGAAAACATAAGAAACTACTCGAACACAAAGTCATTATGTCAGTTATCATTTTGTTTGAAGAAAAATAATGAGGAGTTAGCGTTAGCAGGTAGATGATGATGGTATCTCTTGGACATGACATTGCTCTAATTGTCAATAGGTAGTTTCTTGCAAGTTGCATTAACAGGTAATATCCTCGAGTTATTTTTGTTGACAAGTAGTTATCAATTTGATTAAAATTCTTCAATGTTAATGTTGTCGGTTGCTGAAATTCATGGTAATTTTGTTTCACTATCTTCTGTGAACAATGGATCTAAAAGAATGTAGAAATCTGTTTATTCAAAGGGCATTTGCTAAGAATTTTTTTTATAGATTCAGAGGTTAATGACACCTATTTTTTTGAAACCCTTGACTATTTTTTCGGGGTTTTGGTTTATTTCTGACAATGGGTAAAGAGATAATATGTTTTTATAACTATTTTGTTGTAAAACACAACAATGTGTAGCCTACCTATCATTGTATATGAGTGTCTTAAAGAAACAATTATTGCAATAAGTTTTAAAAGTTATATCTAAAAGTTTTGATGTCGGCAGATGACAACATATGTGAATTTTTGTATACCTATATAAATAGTGGTTGATCACTATTTTAAGCTCGATGCTTTAACAAAGTTATTATGTTGGATGTGAAAACAAAATTTTGTAATTGAAGTTTTGCAAACATAATGCAAAAAAAATTGTATTACTAATATATTTAATATTTTAGAGATTCTAGAATGAATTTTTAAGATATTAAATGTATTAGAATGAAAGTAATGTATGAGTTGAATGGAAACATAGTAACGCTCTGATATACTATTGTTCTGAGTTTTTGTTTTGGGGTTGGTGCTCCTAAAGGTTGTAAGGGGTTGGTGCTCCTAGAGTGGGTGCTCTAAATTTTTCCAGTGAGGCATTGTAAACAATGAGTTTTGAGTTTAAGCCAATGAAGCATCATTTCTGGAGTGGTTTTTCTACCCCTAGAGGGTTTTCACTCATCAAATTCTTTGTCTTATGGTCTCATTTCTTTGATGTGATAATGTTTCAAGATTGTGATGATCTTTGGTTTGCTTTAATATTTCTTATTTCAGTTCTTTAATGATTGCATTCAATTCATGAATGTGTTTATCATTGAAATATTAAGAGCATAAATTATTCAATTATTTTTCAAGGAAAAAGTTAAAATTTGTTTAAGACACTAATTCACCCCCCTCTCAGTGTCTTCTTCACTCCAACAAACCCTACTATGAAAACTAATACCTATACAAAGAATCTTTAACCAAAACATCTCCTTAGAGGCATGTGTAGTAGTCATTTATATTTCTTTGAAAATGGAAAAAAGAACATGAACTACCTCTTACTTATCCAACTCATTGCACTACCAAATATAGAGAACACATAGCCACCAATGGACTTTTGACTATCCAAGTCACCTACCCAATATAAATCAACAATTCCATGTATATATAATGACTCATCCACATCATTAGTACAATGCTAACACAAATATTAATAATAAGTTTGACACAAATATCTAAAAATCCTCTTAACATAAGTCTAATGCTCCTTACTAGGGTCAGATATAAAATTTTTCAAAACTTCCACTACTTTGACAATATCTGGTATAGTGAAACCAATGCATACATCAAGCTACCAAAAACACTACCATAAGACATGTTATACACATCTTCAAAAACTTGATCCAATTTATGACACATATCTAAAGAAATATTAGTGCCAGTAGGAAATAAAATACTTGTTGGTTTACAATCATGCATACTAAATCATTGTAAAATGATAGTGAGATACTTACTTTCACTTAACTAAATCTTTCAATGTACCTAATGCCTACTGATTTTTAACTTGAAATTGTATTTTGTAACCTTCAAATTCTTCATATCAAATGTTCTATAAATTTAAGTTTTGAGCTCTCTTATCACCACCTTGCTATTACAAATATATAACATGTTAGCCACATACAAGACAATGATTAGAATTTTTTCATCAATAATTTAGCATAAACACAATGATCCTCTTCAAGTGCTCTTAAAAAATATAAAATCAATTTAAAAGAATCAAAATTCTAAGGCCAAATTTTGGGTGACTATTTTAGACCATATAATGATTATTTTAACTTTCAAACCGAGTGTTGATTTTTCTTCACTAAAAATTGTCAAGTTGTCACGCATAAATATTCTCCTCAAGATCCTATGCAAGAAAGGAATCTTAACATCCATTTACTTTAAAACCTCAAAATCATAATCTACATCAATAGATAATAAGAATCTAATATAAGTTAGAAATAGGAGAGAAAATCTCTTTGAAATTAACTCCCTTTTTCTAGGAGTATCCATTGGCCTCTAGTTTGGCCTTATGCCACTCTAGCCATCTATCTATGCCAATTTTATTCTTATACACCCACTTGCAACTAATGGGATTTCTTCCATTTGAAAAACTAATAAGATTCACAATTTCACAACTATCTAAGGTACTTATCTCCTTCTACATGGCTTGCACTACATGACTTGCATAAAGGATTATTGTCATTTAGAGAGAGCCTCCCTAAAATATCTAGGTTCATCATTAATACTATATAAAGAAAATAAAAATAAAAATATTGTGGACTATGCCTATCAACTATATTTTGTTGTCTTGTGTGCCTCCTCAAGGTAGGAGTTAAGAGCTCTACCTATTCCACATTCTCAAAATACACATCCTCATCTAAACCCTCTTCTTCCTCTTCATCATGTTATCCATCAATTTGTTCTTCCACATGTGTATATTTCTATTGTTTAACTTTAGTTTCAAAATGCATTATTTTATTTCCATATTTTTATTTTGGTTGTTCAAGATTTGAAAAATCTCTAAACTCCTTAAAAGTCACATATCTAGAAAATAAACCATTTTCTCAATTAGAGGATTCTAAAGCATATAACCTTTACATTTTCACTAAAATTTATAAATATTAATTTCAAAATTGTTACATTCAATTTAGGTCAATTTTCTTAAGAACAAAAACATATATCTCACAACCAAAGACCATCAAATGTGAAGTAGAGGGATTCTTACCTATCCACACTTCATAAGATAATTTTTCAATAAAAGTTGAATAATGAAACCTATTAATCAAATAATAAGTAATACTTACAACCTTTAACCAAAGGCGTCAATCCTGATATCCTCTTTTTAACCCTATGACTCCTCATATCCATTTTCCCTTAATTAATTAGTTTTTTTTGTAGCTTATTTAGGAACTAACATTCTCTAAAGGTTATTGTGCATTTAAAATTTGTGTGTGACAAAATCCATGATTTCATTGCATCCTTTCTAACATATAAGGCCCTTCTTTGTCCCTTGGTTATTCATTTGGAGTAGCCAATAGTTTTTCACACTTGGTGGGACTTCATTCTTGAAATTCCCACGAATCCTTTATTTGTTTAGGTCTTCTTCTATAAATAAAACCTTAATTTTTATATTTTCATAGCTCAATATTTTGGGTGGAAATATTGAGGAATCTAATTTTGGGAGTAAATTTGATGCCTATTGCACTCACACTATGGTTTTGAATAAAGAAATGATGGTTGACTAATTATCTAGAGCATGTTTTATTCACTAACAAATCTACGATTGAACCCAAAATTTTACAAGGGTTTACATCTTTATTTTTTATATTTAATAGCCTTGTGCATGCTATAATTTATAGTTTTTCATATGCATATCCCTTGTATTTTTTCCTAATATAAAAGTTCATACACAATATATATGTCAAATATATGCTACCATATTTTTCAAATGGAGCATCTAGCTATATCTTACCCTTGATCATTTTGTAGATGATGCAATAGATGAAATTTTAAGGTATAGTATAGCATCAAGAGGGATGAAGAATAAAATATATTAAAAATAATTATAAAACACTTGCTAAAATACAAAATTTGAGAGCAAGAATAAATGAGATACAAATAAATTAGGAGCATGAAGTTCTATTTTATAAGAATAAAGAGATGACAAAGGTTTTGGAGTGGAAGAATGAATTCATGCTTATAAATATAAATTCTTTGAAGTGGTATAATATGGTGATGCTTGTGAATAAATTTAAATGTTAAACAATGCCTTGAACCTAACAAAAAAAGGTGGGAAGATGAAGCATAATAATGGGGGTAAACACATGAATAAGAAATAGAGAATGTGTTGATTTATATTCAAGAGTTATAATCTTAGTATTATAGTACCCCTTCTAAGTATTCCCAAGAATTTATATATAAAGAGGAACCCACCCTAGAGGATATATATGGTGAAGTTAGCATGACATCATTGATTAATGTTGAAGACTCTCTCCTTTCATTGATGGGCTACAAACTCCTCAATATTTTTTCTTGCTAGAAATATTAAAAGAAGCATCCATATATTTCATTGTTAAGGTTTACATATCCATAAAACCATTTTCACAATCAACAAAACCCTCCTCATATTTTAATGACAATATTGTTGTTTCTAACCTCCTATTTGGGAGGTTTTCTACATTTTTAGGGTTCCATGCACATTTTAGGCCATTTCAATTCAATTTCCTTGAGAATTCATATGAGTGGAGGCTAAAAGAAGTAAAATTATGTAATATATTTATATTTTATAGCCCTCTAGAGTTCAACCCTCTCAATTTGGAAGAGTCCTTTACATAATATTTGAACAATAATTGAAATCAAGTAATCCATACAGGTAGAGCTAGAGAAGCAAAGGATTTTGATTACTTGATATTATTTTCATACAATGCCTCTAGTTACTTTTGGGAGTCTTCAATTTAATTTTGTACCCTTCATTAAATATAAATGGTAACTAATTCTCTATAGGTAAGGAATTTTGTTTAGCTCTCCTTTCATTATTTCAAATATAAGATGTAGTGCATCACATGAATAAGTTTTAATAAATATTTGATTTTATCTCTTTCAATATATTAGCTCCTTATTTAATAGCCCCATTTTTCCTAGCTTGAGGAGGATTGGTTTTACTCTCTTTAGTGGGTTATTGGTCGCGACTTCCTTGTTCCTCATTATGGTCCCTACTTTTCAAGTGTATTATCTATTTGGGTAAATGTTTTCTTACTTTCTACATATGGTACACTCTCCCCTAATGAACTCCAATATTTCCATAATCTGATGATCCTTTTTGCTATTTTTTTTAAAGCAAAAGGCATTAAGCCTGTATATATATTAATATATAGAAGTAGGTTTTTACAAAATAGAAGATCAATGACTCTTGATAGTCGGAAATATCAACATGAAAGCTTGCAGTTGACAAAATATTTTGTTTCCCTATCCCATACTAACTAAATATTCACCTTTGTACACTATTCTTTCTCCACCCAATAGCAAGATTTATCCCCTACCTATTAAACTGAAAACCCTTTACAGTCACAAGAACCATATACAAAATTTTCCCTATTAGGCACCGCCTTACTCCTCTATTTTATTTGCTAACACCCCCTTTACAAAATACCATATACAAAATTTACTTTAACATACTCCACCTTGCTCCTCCATTCTATCAAATTGAATTTCATTCTCGCCCTTCCACTCATGAAGGTCACCCACAACATATTGTGTAGGTGGAATAACATTCAAATTGGGAATATGGGTTGGCGCAAATGAAGAGAAGAACTGATATTATCTTGAGTAGCCGCAACGGGAGGAGGAGCATGAGTCACTGGAGCGGGAGGATCTTGGGGTAATGCAACAATGGGAATTGTCTCATTATGCACATGAGATAACAAAGCTAACAATGGATTTACCTTCTTCATTATCCTCTCTGATAAATCTTCACCTATTCACCAACATGTCTTTCAAGTGCTTGTTGCAAATATGTTGAGTTTTGCATCTCTAATGTATTCTTTATGGCATCATAGACTGAAATGTAGGAATTTCCATGCAATAAGAAGTGACATGGGAAGAGGCCCCCCACGTTC
>VDFB02086081.1:304158127-304217070 GCA_007258455.2 Sequoia sempervirens | reverse complement strand
TTTTGAGGTTCCGATCGTCACACTACATTCAGAGTACATCAGACTGCTTGCATGCCAAATTTGAGCGAAATCGGACAACTTACTATTTTTAGCAGTCAGGCTTCTGGCACAAATTTCAGGGTCCAGATGCAGAGATTTTCTTTGCATGTCTGGATATTCCTTCTGGGTTTTTCGAGACCTTCACGATGATGCAACATGCAAGTTGAGATGACTACTTTCAGGATTCAGCCTTCCGAGGCTATTTTTAGGGTTTGCATGTCGAGGTTTCTTTTGCATGTCAGGTGATTCCTGATGGATTTTTCAAGAGCTTCGCGATGGTGTGACATGCAAACAGAGATACCCACTCAGTAAGGAACTTGCTATTTTTAGCAGGTGTGTCCCGGCAGCCGCTTCCCAGCAGTTCAGAATCACGAGCTGATCGCAGTAACGCAGAAACGAAGAAAAGCGGAGTTCATTTGATGTGCATGCAAAGCAAATTAGGGTTTCCAGCTTCGGAGCCTAAAAATAGGCATCAAAGGTCAAAATCTTCGAAATCCAGTGTAAACCACCGCGATCAGCGTTCTTCAGGCTATCTGCTGGTGAAATTTCAAGTCAAACGGAACACTTACTATTTATAGTAAGTCAAATTAGGCGTGCTAAATAATTAAATCCCGGTTGCATCGTCAGTCATCAAATAACAGTCAGCGTGGAGTAGCGGGGTGTATATTCAAATTCAACTTCGTCGGAGCTTAGGGAGCTAATAGAAACATGGAAACACTATTTATAGTAAGCCACCTTAACAGGGCTAAAATAGCGGGGTGATTAAAAAATGGCAGTGCCGACAGGTTGATAAGATTATGAGGATGCTACGTTCAAAATTTCAGGCCATTCTGAGCTTCAGAGGCGCAAATTCAGAGAACTTACTATAAATAGCAGGGCACGATACTGGCGAAGGATGATGAAAATTTGCCTAAGTCTGGAACTTCATCCAGCAGGCCTGGCAAAATGCGCCCATCTCAGCTAAAGAGGCATAAAAATTTCTAAGTGTGAGTTCATCCTTCACACAGGGCAAAATGCGCCCAAGGCAGGAAAAGTCAACAGGGTCAAGGTTTTTCATCCTCCTCAAGGGGCAAAATGCGCCCAAATGCATGCATGTGAAGACGAAATTTGGAAGGCGAAGAGTCACTCTTGAGGCATTGGAAAAAGTTCATCCACTAGACACATCAAAATGCGCCCAAGGGGAAAGAAAAGTCAAGAAGTCAAACAATCTCGTCCTCCTCCATAGGCAAAATGCGCCCAAACTTGTGCATGTCAAGATGAAAACGGGAAGTTGAAAGGTCACAGGGGACGTGGTGGCAAGTTCGTCCTCCTCTCTATACAAAATGTGCCCATGTTTGGATGTGAAAGGTGAATGAAGGTGGTAATTGAGGTAAAGAATATTACCAACGCATGGTGAAAGGTGTAAATGCTAGGCGCTCAAGGTGTTAGAGAATTTTTTTTCAAGGGTGTTAGAAAATATTTCAAGGTGTGTGGCGTGATTTTTTTTTTCCCTCATGTGTGTGTGCTAGGCGCCTAAAGCCTGAAGGATGAAAATTTTCTAAGGCGTGGTGTGTGTTAAAAAACGTTTGAAGGGAGTCATAAGGTGTTAAAATATTTTCTATGCTAGGCGTGATTTTCTTCAAGTATGATACGCCTAAGGTGGTGAAGGATGGAAATATTCCTAAGACATGTGGAATTTAAAAAAAATTTCTAAGGTGTTAGAAATTTTAATAAAATTGCCTTTCAAGTGTCAAGTGTGAAGTATGAAGTGAGAAATAAGGTGTGCCGGGAATGAGTAAATTCTTCCAAACAAAGTTGATAAAAAATTCCTCTCCACTGGCAAACAAAAAAAATTTCTAAGGCAAGTTCTCAGAATGCAAGAGATGATTTAAAAATATTTTCTAAGGCAAATTATTTTCCCTTGGAAAATACGCCTAGAGCTCAGAGTGATGGAAGTTTTCCGGGGCACGAGCAACGTTTCTCAGAGATGCAGTCAGAAATGATGATATTGCAAGGTGATTCAAATTTTTCAAGAAGTCAGAGCAACGCGGAGTGATCACAGGCGAAGAATCAATTTAAAATGGTGAAAATAATATTTTTCTAAGGTTCAAAATTGAAAAATTAAATGAACCCGTTCGTTGGGTACCCATGAATTCAAGACATTTTGACGAAAATTTTCTTCTGGGTACTAGACGTTCGTGATGAATGGTGGATTTCCAAGTCTTTCAAGCTTCGCCGACACTTTTTAGTGAAGAATTTAATCATGCTCAAATTGTAATTTTCAAAAAATTTTAAATTTTCTAAGGCAAAAATGAATAAAATGTGTTTTCAAAGTGAATTTTCTTTCAAACGATGAATCTGAGGGGAGTTGCCTAGATAATTTTGATTAAATTCGTCGAATATGAATTTTCCAGAGCAGAAGAAAAGTTGAATTCGATTTCAAATAACAGAGCTCCAGCTGGTGAGTAAAAAAATGATGAATTTAAATTAATTTTTTCGAGAAGGAATTCAAAAACGCCAGTCAGAGTCAAGTTTCTAGAAGAATAATATTCCCGACGACTGGAGACAAGTGTCAGAAGCACCAGAGAGGGAAAAATTCGAATTCTTGAAGTGGAGTAGTGGAGTTTAATGGCACTGGCTAAAATTAACTCCTTCTAGAATTCGAATTTTAGCTATAAAATGGAGAAGTTTTTCACTTGTTTTCACAGCTGAAGAAGGCGAACTTGCTCTGAGAGTGAAGCATTGCAGTGAGTTGCTGAGGCTTGAGGGAATTTGAATTTTGCTGAAAAGTTGAGTTTGCTGAAGGGGCGCACTTGAGAGTTGATTGAATTTGCAGCTGAGTGGACGCCTTGAAGTTGTTAAAGGGGGTACGCCTTGAGTTGCTGAAGTAGAAGAGGTGCGCCATTGCTGGTTAAAGGAGTATTTGCTGAAGATTGAAAAAGCTTGTGCGAGGTACGACTTTGCTGGTGACTGAAATTTGATTGAGCTTAGTTGAGGTTGCCTGTGTTGAAAGAGAGACGCCTTGAAGCAGTGAAGTAGTTGAGAGTTTTAAAAGTACGAACTTGCTAGTTTGCTGATTGCTGATACGAAGTCATAGAAGTTGAAATTGCTGATTGCTGATAGTGAAGTAGAGTCATCAAGGTCCACTTAGAAATCTGTTCTAAGTGTTGGAATTCGAATTTATTCAAGAGAAGAAGCTGAGGTTTGCAAACACGAGAGTTATTGCAGCTTCTAGAATTCGACTGCAGCCCCTATACAATGCCTTATTTTATTAAATTTAATTGCTAATGAATGTTGTTGTTTGCAGATGGCTGAAGCAAGGACAACTAGAAAGGACAATGGTGCCTCAAGACAAGCTATGATCAAGAAGCTGAGCAAGACGTTCATGCCAGAGTCGAAGTTTATTTCAAAGCTGGGCAAGTTGACAGACACTAACCTGGGCTCCGTCAACCTAGAAACCTTCAAGAACAGGCTGTTTGGAATTGGAAGTCATCGGGCTTCAGCTACTTCGCACAACATCGTCCGAAGTGGGCTATATGCAGCTGCTGGTTTTCCGCCAGCTATACAGTGTTCGGAGTTGATAATGGAGTGTGCTAACTGCTACGAGAAGGAACACCGGTCAATCATGTCACTAGATGGCCAAGTGCTCGCCAATCTTACTCCGGCAGCCATTGGTGAAGCTTTCGGGATCCCGGTGCACAGGTATATGATTTACAAGTCCAGGGAGCGAGCGGAACGGATGTACGCTTCTGCTTTCGAGAGATGCATGGATACAATTAATACCCACTGGATGAGCACTCCTAAGCCATCTCGTGCGAAGTTGCCAAAACAGATCATAGCGGAGGACCTGAAACAAGAATACTGTGATCTCATCATGATGCTGAGCAGGGTTGGTGGTTGCCCACAGTCTTACATTTTTTAGCCTTGGATGTTTTATTACATCAACCTGGTGCTAGAGGGCAAGGATTATGTCAATTGGGCCGAGATGATAAGCAACAATATACATGAGCAACTCCTAAGCTTGAGGAGAACGAAGACATTTTATATGAGCTCTTATCTCATTTATATGTTGGCACGAATGACGAGGTACAGGGGGATTTCTTACAAGGAACCCGTCGGTTGTGGCTCCCACCAGTTCAAAATCCATGAGGCGTGTACACAGTTGCACCTTTCGAGCACAACCTACTACAAACGTGTCAACGATTCATTCACCATGTACATCACGCGGCTGCTTCAGGAGAGGTTACATCACAGAATCTCTAGGGATGCTCAAGAGCTGATTGAAAGGTATGGGTGCTAATTTATTCAGTTTCCAAGATTTTCATACATTAGGCTGCAAGGATTTTCTTCATACCCTTATAGGCTGCCTAAGTACCCAACAGATAAGATAATAATGCTAGAGATATCCAGACAGTTGCTTGCCTTTGACAAAATTCAAAAGAAGAAAAAGAAAGGAGGGATAGAGTTTCCAATTGTGATGGGCAACTCGGATGAGGTGTGTCCTTCGATACAGGCAGCTAGAGAAGCTGAAAGTGAGTTTCAATTTTACCACTTCTCATATCATACAAGTAGACAACACTATGACCCGCATCATAACATCAAGTGGGTGTTGTCAGAGGAGTTCAAACATAAGGCCACCATAGAAGATTATTGGGCCGATGCAGTTGATGAGATTGAAGGAAAAGAATGTTCTCTCGGTTGCCGATTACTTTGATCAGGGAGTGTGAGGTAGTTCCAGTTCCGGACCAGGTCAGTGAGGATATGGATGTAGTCCATCCAGATTATGCAGCTGTTCGGGATACTCCACTTCCACCTATAGATTGGTCAAAGCCCGAGGTTGCTGATTTAGATACTCTCTCCATCCCGGTTATGACATTCACCAGGGCATGGGTTGACAGGAGAGTGAACAGATTGAAGGGTAGGTCAATTGCCTTGACTTACAATATGATGGGAGATCACAGGACGCCCACCACAGGAAGAAAGAAACAAATTACACGGGGGCCAGAGTCCAGAAAGAAAGAAATAGTTCAGCCAGAGCCTCCACGAGTCACAGCGGCAGCATTCCTCGAGACACGCCTCCAAGCATGCAGGAGGTGCTTTGTTTGGTCGATCGTGAGGATTGCGTGAATCACCAAGGAGATAAGTGATGATATTCCAGCCCACGAGGGAGCTCCATTGGCCAGAGTGCCAACGCACTGCTAGGGTTTGATCACAGGATGATGAGGGGACTACATCGACCCCGCCAAGAGTTAGAGGCCATGAACGTATGGCGGCGATGATGTGATATATAGTGTCGTGATACTCACCACTTGAGGACGAAGGGAGCCCGTAATGATGAAGGTTAGCTGGAGGTGCTAGGAGAAGTCGGGAAAATGTAGGAGCGTTGTTCTTCGATATACTATATGAAGTGCCCGATTGGCTTAAAGATAGAATGAGAAGAAGCCCGAGTGAGGAGCTTGATCCAGCAGTTGAGATGGAAGAATTTTTGAACCGGATCAGTGCTCCTCCACCGAAGAAGGCAAGAAAGTTTTCGAAGATTTCCACTGATGAGGATGGCTCTCGTACTCTTCACGTAGCTGTCCCACGAGTTGAGTGTGACCGGAATGAAGCAGTTCCTGAAAATTATGTGGTCACCACTTTGGATTTGGGGCGCCCTACTGGTGCTCAGATTGTTGAGGAGTGTGATAACTCCTTCCTCGCCCTCAAGGATAGATTGTTCAAGAAAGAAGGGAAGTATAAGAAGTTGAAAAGAGAACACAAAGCTTTAATAGGATATGTTCAGCAGTTGTCTCGTTCCCGAGGGCAGGATGTACCAGTGATAGAGCCTCCGGCAGATATTCCTAGAGAGTCGATGAGCGGCTTGGTAGAGTTGGGAAGGATGGCACAGGAGGCAGATAAATGGGTCACCGGAGTTCGTGCTGAGACAGAGAAATTTATGGAGGACCTATCTTTTGCTTTTCAACAGGCCTCTACTATTTTGACACGGATGGATGTGGTGGATCATGCTTGGGGCGATGCCTCTATCTATCAGAGTAGGATGATCCAGCGTCTTGAGGTGTTGAGGCATGTGCCATTGCAATTGCTGATTGATGGAGGTGTCATTCAGGCGAATGACCGATATGATTTCTCTCGGTGGTATTCTTCGGCTATCACAGGGCGTGGCTTCTTCGATGCGGCACAGGCGGATTCAGCCAGGATACATAAGGCTATGGCCAACATTATAGATGGAGTTCAATACCTCTTCGAGGGCCATATTTGCTAGGCGGCTGAATCTCGATGAAGCATCGTTGATAATTTGAGGGGTTTGCCGCCCCTCTTCTGCATAAGTTAAGACTGGTACTGTGATGATTTCGGTGAATACCGCTACATTCTCTCCACTTTGATCCGTAATGCCAGGACTCCTCTTTAGTCAGCTTGGAGAAAATCTTGTACAAGGCACGAGCATTCAGTCACGGTGTTAGAGTTTCAGTTAGATTGTGTTCCACCTATTTCAGTTCATGAGGTTGAGGCCGTACTTAGCAGATTTGTTGAGTTGGCAGTCAGAGAGAAGGCCAATGGGAACGCACTACTGGACGAAGATCTTCTAGAAGACTGAATATGGAGTATTTATTACCTTTTTCTCTATTTTGGGAGTGAGTGGGAATCTTTGATTCATTTAATGTACCACTCCCTATTCTGGCAGTTTTTAGGGTTAGGGCCGAGGTGGCACGATTCTGGCCACTCTATTGATTGTAACCCTAGCCGTCTTTTGGGACTTGGCTAGCTATAAAAGGGGGAGTCCCCCTCATTTGTAAGGCATTAGAAAATTAGAATTAGATTAGACATTGGAGTAGTAGACATTGAGAGAGCATTAGAGCTAGATAGTGTAGCATTGTAGAGCATGTTTGCATAATTTGGAGAAGAGAGAAAGTTTTCCCTTTGAAAACTTTTGAGGAGATTGTTGTGTAACACATTTTATGATAATAGATCTTTTCATTGATGATGGAATTCGTCTTGTCATGAAATGCTAGCAAGGTTTCTTCTTCCTTTCGTATCCAAGTAGCTTAAATTCATGCAAGTAGCTTACTTTGATGTGTGGTGTTTCATTGAGATAGCTTCGCTTTATTCCATACCACTAGCGGCTTGTTGATGATAAGTTTGCCTTGTGTGGTCAACTGGACATTATCTTGAGTTTAACTTCGGTTGTGATTTATATGCTTATATGCGTCGTTCTGATGGTGTATGCATGTTAATTCATAATTTGAACATCTTTTGCTATTTCCCTTGAAGATTGCACCGATTTTGCTGAGGCTGTCCGACGGAGGCTAGGTGAAATCCGGTTGAAGTCTATTGAAACGAAGCTCCACATATCCTGCATTTAGAGTAGCACATAAATTTCTTAGGCCCTTAACCCCTTTTACTTTCCGCACTTTCTGATTAGTTTTAGGAAAGGAACCACATTGCCAAATCATACGCGCAAGAATCCCCTTCAAATCACATACCCGCTGCTAACTGCAAGAAATCTGAACAATTATGTAAGTCCCCTCGTAAGAACACAGCAATTCACATCAACCAAACTGGGTCTATTCGCACTTAAGGAACCTTGGAGTTGAACATGCGAACTTTCTCGCAATCTTAGCGCATGGAATACTTTGATCAAGAGAGAACGGAGTAGCCCCAAAACTATTTTGTTCTGCCGTTTGGTATGGTCACAAAAACCACATCAACAGGATCTTAGCTACAACTAAATTTGAATTGCAAAAAGGAAATGTAAGCAGGCGGTGATCCGGCCATGAGTAATCCACGTTACCACTAGTTCAGTGGGGGAAAGATAATTACAATGAAATACAATTCATCTACTATTAGCAGGCATCCACATTGCAGTGGGGATTCTCCACTTAAACAGTGGGTGAGAAATGAGAGATACAAATGTTTATTCCTCCAAACTGGCGGTAAACCATCCAAGGGTTACAATGTTTGAATTAAAATCACAAAGTAAATGCAGCAATATTATTGACTGGATTAGTACTACTAATTCATAGCCTTACAATGCAAATTATCTGCAATTTACAAAGTGCTATTACAATATTATCAAAGTAAAATGAAGGAAGATGATCTCTCACACTTATAATCTTCTCAATCACTGAAATACAAGCCAAAACCTGACCTACCATCAATCTGATTTATGAACCCAGCAAACTGAATATTAGATCAGCAACTAAACCTTCATTAAATTGTTCATATCTTCACCCAAAATGTTCCTATCTCCTCCAAATTGAATGCACATGAAACTAGCGGTCATAGATGCTCAAGAAATAATGCATAACATGGAATAACTAAGTTTGATATGAATCACCAGCAAATCAAAGTGCAGACCAGCAAACAACAAAATCACCAATATGCTTATTCCTCCCACAAGACATCACCAAAGCACCCCAAAACCGTATTCAACACTTTCTAAATGCAAGGCGCCCAATCAACATAAGTTATTCAATGCAAAACTACCTCCAAAGAAAGCACGAGTTCCAATGCTGAGCTAGGGTGAAAGGTACGGCATTGAAAGAGGGCGACCTCCTAGATTAAATCATACACTCCATAATAAAATCTGATATTGCAGCAAGAGGGGCACCTACAACATTAAGATGGAAAGGTAAAATACCCACAATGAAATTAAAATCGCTCAAAGAGCTATAATTGAAGTTCTACTTCATCCATGCCTGAACCAGCAACTCAAAACTGGAAATTATTACCAAAATTCTCCAATGTTGAAGCTCAATATGCACTTCTGAATGAAGCACACTCCCAATTAACCATCTAGGGAACCATAGTTTCAGGCCCGAAGAATGGTGTAAATGCTAAGCTCCCCCTTAGCCGGGTTCTAAAGTCAATCCAACAGCATTTCGATAAGTTTAACAATAGATGATGAATAAGCAAAGCCCTGCTTTTATAGAACTTGTGGTGACTGTTGGCTTTCCATCTTTCCTCCAAAAGGGGCGCCCAACCCTCATGTGAAATAATTTAATTTTTAAAACATTCAATTCTCCTTCTTCCCTAGGCATCCAAGCTCCAAGGAGACATTAAATATTTTAAATATAATTAATATTCCTTTAATGAGGTGTCCAAATCCCAAGAGAAATAATAAACTTAGAAATATTAAATATTTCACCTCATGCGGTGTCCACCCTCCTGGGCCCCATTTTTAAAACAACTTAAGTCATTGTGCTAGGCCAAGTGGTCAAAATCACAATATAATAATTAAATGACTTAAATAAATCATTTCTTCAAAAATGCACCTCAGAAAGCCAAATCCAGAAATACTCAACTGCCCTGCTTGAAGTAGAAAGCTCACTGAACTGCTGCCAACCAGAATATTGCTAAAAATAGAACTTACTAAAAATAGTAAACTCTAAAAAGTTGCTCAATTCACTTTGCATGTCATATCGTTGTGATATTGTCTAAAAACCCAGAAAGAATCCGCAATCCAAATCTCGAAACTCCAATGTGTTGGCTAAAAATAGCAAGTTCCGGAAAAGGTTGGCCAATGGAGATGCATGTCACACCATTCCGAACATCTCCAAAAACCCAGAAAACTCCACTAGACATGCATCAGAAACTCTTACATGCAAACCTTCAAAAATGATTCAAAACCCCTATAAAATAGGAAACCCTAATTTTACCTCTGACGAGCCTACGGGCTTCCGGAAATAGGCTATTAGTCACCAAAGAGTGTATAGCTAAAATGGGGACATTAGAACGCCTTAGCAAAGTTTCAACAATACTTGGTTTGCGGGAAATTCAATGTCAAGACTAATCACAATAGCCTGAGGTACTTTATGAATCAAAAGGACCTAAATAACAAATAGCAAAAGTGGGTAAGCAAAATGCAAGCTTACGATTTTGATATTGAGTACATGAAAGGGACAAATAATGTTGTAGTAATTGCTTTATCAAGACAGCCCTATTTGAACACCCTAACAAGTATAGCCACAGATTGGAAGAATGATATCATTGCAGAATATGTCAAAGACCCCCAAGCTAATAATATCCTTAAAGGAAATTTACCCAGTGAAGAGTACAAAGTAGTAGAAGAGCTTATCCTATATAAAAATAGGATATTCCTAGTGCCCAACTCAAAAATGAAGGAAAAAATCCTTAAGGAATACCACGACAATCCTTTAGCTAGCCACCAAGGGTACTATAAAACTTACAAACAGGTGCGGGAGAGATACTCTTGGAAAGGACTCAAGAAAGATGTCCTAAAGCATGTACAATAATGCATGCCCTGTCAAAGAAACAAAACTAAGCAAAGCCATCCAACAGGACTTCTACAACCTTTACCCATTCCAAATCAAAAATGGGAAAGCATCTCAATGGACTTCATAACAGGATTGCCTAAAGTTCAAGGGAAGGACTGCATTTATGTAGTAGTGGATCGACTCACCAAGTACGCCCACTTCTTTGCGATATCCACTGAGTATCGGACTCCACAAATAGTGGAAGTAATTTTCAAAGAGATCTTTAGATTACATGGTCTACCAAGGAACATAGTCAGCGATCGAGATAGACGATTCCTTAGCCAATTTTGGCAAGAGCTCTTCCGATTAGCAAGGACCGATCTTACACCCAGTACAAGTTACCATCCTCAAACGGATGGACAAACCGAAATCGTTAACAAGTGGTTGGAAGGATATTTGAGGAATTATGTCACCGGCCAACAAAATGCATGGGTAAAATGGTTGCATCTTAGTGAATATTGTTACAACACTACTCATCACATGTCAATCAAGATGAGTCCGTTCAAAGCATTGTATGGTTATGAACCAACCTCCTTCGGAAGTTTGGTTTCATAGGAAAGTCGAGTACCAGGGGAAAAATATTTTATACAACAGAGTCTGGACATTATGAATACCCTCAAGGACAATTTGCATCAAGCACAGAATCAACAAAAGATCTATGCTGATTGGAACCGCACTGAGAGGACATTTGAAGTTGGAGAGTTAGTATTCTTACGGCTACAGCCATATAAGCAGTCATCCATCAAGATAAGCAGAGAAAAAAAACTAAAACCCCAATTTTATGGACCTTATAAGATCCTAAGGAAGATAGGAGAAGTAGCTTACGAATTGGAGTTTCCCGAGAACAACTGTATTCATAACATCTTTCACGTGTCAAGACTGAAGGTGTTAGGGCAGCAAGTTGCCCCATGTTTAGAGTTACCCCCAGTTGACGATGAGGGCAAACTAATCTTGGAACCTGAAGTAGTTCTCAACATGAGAGAAAAGCAATTAAGGAATAAGACTATCCCTAAATTTTTTATCAAATGGAAGGGCTTACCCCGAGGTAGATGCTACATCGGAAGAAGAGATCTTCAACCATTCGAATCTAAAATTACTTGAGGACAAGCAAATTTGGGAGGGGAGGACTATCATGCCCCCGCAACTACAAACCAGATCGCGCGATCCAATTGGACACACTAATCGTTGAAGACTAAGAGTTAACGGGGCGTAGCACACAGATCAACCCTCAACAACAGGGAGAAATCATTGAAGAAATTGAATTTATAAGGATAGTATTACTATACATTAATTATCCTTTAAACGATAATTACAAATGCAAAAAAGGGATGTGCCTCAAATGAAGAGGCATAGTGATTAAAAGGCACGTCTATTTAAGAGACATGACCATCCACCATCATTGGTATAAAAGGAGAATCATTTTCAATGCAAAGAGGCATTGATTGAGGAGAAGCGAGGAAGATCTCGATCGGCAAAGGGAAATCAGTCTAGTTTCAATGCAGCAGATCTCTATTATCAGACGTACATAAATATTCAGGGGTATGGTAGATATTTTCTGCCAATCATTGCTTTACATTTGCATATATATTGCTTATGAATAATAAATAATATTTTAGTATATGTTCTTGTGATAGAATATGTGATATGCTTGATTGTTTGAAACCCACCTTGTAGGGAGGGCCTGGGGTGGAGTGGTAAACAAGGCTACGGGCCATTCTAGAGTTGACTGTAATGGCTCCTAGGACCAAAGGGCACTTATGTAGAGAGTCAACAAAGCCCACTAGTGACCTCCACCCAATTCCACAAGATGGCAAGTGTCTTTAGGGGGCTGAGATATTGATGGGGAAAGCAAGTACAAGCCGCCAAGGGAGAGGGCTATATGGTATACACCCTCTTAGGCTTGGTATAGAAATGGCTTTGGGTGGAACCATCATGTCCCTTCTCCCAAAATCCTAATATTCTTGCATTATTGATAATCTATGGATGTGATGTAATTGCCTAATTCTAATAAGTAAGCATAAATATATATAATGTATATCTTGCATATATTGTTCATGTGGTGGTTGCAAGATTCAAACCCAGGATTGCATTATTAAGGAGATATTTTAATTGGTAAGACGAATCCTAACCCTAGTTGTTGCAATTTGTGTTCAGTAGGCAAATTCTAGGGCAAATCAAGAGAGGGACATTATAGACACCCTAAACTTAGAATGTAATGTGCTGCGTTTTGGTGTACGTTTTATCATTCACCGAACATTAGAATAAAATGTCAAGGACATTCTACCCTCTCTTGAACAAAATCACGTGTGCCAAGATTGCAAGAAAGACCACACGGCAACTCCAAGGTTTATATGTGCAAACGGGCAACTTTATGTTGGATAGCTGCCTTGGTTATGTATGCTGAAATACAAGGGGGCCTTACGCTTAAAAATCACTCACAAGCGAGGAATTAGACGAATTTGACAGTAAATGCTCTTTTTCTTTTTTTCTTTTTTTGGATTTTTAGTTTTGGAATTTCAAAAAAAAAAAAGGATAAGGGTTTAGAAGTTTTATGCTACTTCTAAGAACTCAAGAGACGATAAAGACTAGGTGAAACCAATAACAACACTTTGCTTTGCCACTTGAATGACAACTACACAAAGTAAGTGCAATCTTCTAGGGTTGTGCTCAAGATTTTCTTACAATGAATAATACCATCAATATAACAATATTTTATTCAAAGTAGAAGTTAAAGCATCCACAATATAGGCTCAGGCTAACTTTACACATTGAACAAAAATCATTCATTCAAAGAAAGTATGAGCAAGAGTTTCACCAATCCATACTATCAAATCTTTCATTCATCTAACAAGCGTGCAAATCAAATTCTATTCTAAATTTATTCTATGTTGAAGGAGATATGGAACCATGCAACCACGTGATAACAAGAAGGATTCAAAGCAAACTTGCAACATGAACTTTTATTATCCAAGTAGCTCTAAGCAACAATTTCATAAAACTCTCTTCACACTATGAAATGAGAGAATAGGAGTTTATATAGAGTTTTGAAAAACAAATGAAAGGCCGAGATCAATCTAAGATCAACGGTTGAGATTAAGACACAACAACCCTAATTAGGGTTTCCCAAAATAACATCAATAGCGAGTGCATGGAGGACAAGTGGCACGAGGAGCTATCTTCTAGGAGGCGCTTCCCTATCCTCTTGAGTGGTAGTATATTCAATGAATCTAGACACCATCGGGCTGACCTCCTCCATCGTGACATGTGGCAGCATATTCACCTTGAATTCCAATCAGTCCAAGTCATCTGCACACACGGCAAAAGCAGTCTCCCATTCCAATTCCTGTCTTTGGAAGGCATCCCGAATGGACAAGAAATTCAATGCCTTAGTCAAATTCTGCTTCAGGACCGGTCCAGTGATGGCGAAGAAAATCTCCTGAGTTCTGAGCTTTAGACTTTCCAACTGCATATTGTTTTCTCAGATGGTATCCTTCTCAAGTACATCCACAGCTACAAGGAAAATCTTATTTTGAATCTCTCTTATCTACTCCTCAGCTCTGATACCATCGGCCTTCACTTTTTCTAAGACTTCGTTTCGCGCAACCAATGCTCAGTACCAAGTGTTGAAATCATATGCAGCCCCTGTTGCAATTACTTTTCCATCAATCAATTACTGCTTTGGAATTCCTTTCAACACTCTAAGGCACGAGATAATTCTGTCCTGAACATCCTGAAGGTTATCCCATGCTTCCGCCATGACTGCAATTTTGGAAAGCAAAGAAGAAGTTTGTCCATAGGCCAATGTTAATCTTTCCACAAATGTGGCTGCTTCTTCACTTTTGCTCGCCATCCACTCCTTGGTTTCTCTAGCCGTTACCATTTCTTCTTCAAAATCTTTGATTGCTTCCTAGGAAGAATTCAAAAGTGGAGGAGCCACTGAATCGCCTTGATTAAGAGGTTTGGTCAAGTGTTGAATATATTCCTTCAGGCGCTCAATTTCCTTTTTGTATTCTCTTTTCTTTCCTACCTCCTTTTCCAATCTTGCCTTCATGGAAGCGACTGAATTGTCTAAGTCCTCAACCTCTTGACCCTTTGTAGCTGGTCCCAAGTCGATAGTAGTGATTGCATACTCCTAAGGAGTAATATCTTCCTTTGCCTTGTCCACTGTTGGTACAGCAATTTGCACTGAACGGCAGCTGACTTCATCTCTCTGGATTGTGGAAAACCTCTTGGCTAGCTTCTTTGCAGTAACCTTCTCTAATCTGGCCAAGAAATCGGTTGTATCATCTTCTTCTTGAATTTCCACTGGTGCTTTCATTTTCAACCTTTCTTTCAACCAATCAGGAATCGTAGGCTGCTCAATGCCTTCCTCTTCCTGATTACTTTCTTCACATGGAATATCCTGAACTCCTCTAAGAGCGGAAATCATTCCCTCTTGAAATTCTTCACCCAGAATATCCATCTCATTTTCTGGTTCAAGTATTTTCGTGCCTGTAGGAGATGGGGGTTCATCATCGTCCTATTGGATTGATCCAATATTCTCCTCATGGATTGGAGAAGGAATCCCTATTTCAGCCAATGACTCATCCTCAATAGTTAATACCTCGTTCACATTCCTGGACGTGGCAAAGTGGGATGGCTCTGATCTCTGCTTCTTCTGAACAGGTTCCTCGTTTACAATTTTCTTCCCCTTCGACCTTGTGAAGTCATCAACCGCTTCCTTCCTTTTCCTGGAATTAGTGCTTTCAATTAGTTCGGCAGTTTGGAACACTCCGGCATTCGAAGAATATGATTCCATTTCACCCATCAAGTTATAAGTGAGGGTCAAATTTCTTCGCCTTAGCCCCTGGACTTGCTAATCAACCCACCACTGTGAATGCTTAACAACTGGCCTCATCAAGGTGGCTAGATCTGTGAGCTATGGTTCTGACCATTTCACAGGAGGAAGAGGCCAATTCTCATCATAGCTCGGCTGAACATATTCTCCATCATCTTCTAACTGGTCAGGCACACAGAAGAGCTCAGTTGTTCTAATCAAGCTTACTGGCAATCTAGACTATAGTCTTTTCCTGATATCAAACTCATCTACAACATTTGCCCAAAAATCCTCCAGGTCTACCTTATGTCTGTACTTCTTTCCATTCACTGACCCAATATGGTTGTGAGGATCGAAATCAGCCCTGGACCAGTAAGATGTGAATGGATACCACTGCATTTCCAACCTGGCACTCTCGGCTGCCTGTGCCGTTGGGCAAGACTCCAGCATATTTCCAATGAAAAATGGAAAGGAAATGGCCGCTTTCTGCTTTGTTCTTTGGAAGCCCTGGTATGTTTCCAATTGTCTAAGGACTTCGAGCAAGACCATTCTGTTGGTAGGGTAAATCGGAAGTCGGTAAGGACATCCGGTAAATCCTTGAACTCTTATATACGTGAATCTTGGATACTGGATAAACCAGGATCCATACTTGCTTATCAAGCTCTTGGCCTCCTGAGTGAGCCTCTGATGAGTTCCTCCCTGCAATATCCTAGTGATGTACATCAAGAAGGCATCATTTACCCTTTTGAAGTGGGTCTTCTCACTAAGCTGCAGCTGTGGACAATAGTCATAGGACTTAAACTCATTTTCGCCATTACCTACCATGCCTCTGCAAATCAATCCTGTGTATCTATAATTTCTAGCCAACAAGTAGACAATGTAGGAGCTCATGTAAAAGGACTTCGTCCTTTCCAAAAAATTTAGTTGTTCATCAAGATTATTGCTGATTATCTCTGACCAATTGAACATTTTAACACCTGAGGTGATCTCATCAATAAAATAGTACATCCAAGTTTCAAATGGCGTACCCTGAGGGCTTCCCATTACTCTGTTTAACAGCAAAATGATGTCACCATACTCCTCTTTAAAGTCAGTACAAAGCAACTTCTTTGGCACTTTCTTGAGGGAAGGCCTTGGCTTTTCTAACCACAACTTATTGACATTTGTCGCACAGAGCTCAAGCTGGTCCTCATAAAGTTTTTTGGTGTCTTCTTTGGTTTTATAGGAAGTCTGGTTGTAATTTGGTATCCCAAATGCTTCTTGAATGGCTAACTCTCCAAGGTCAGCCAATACTCTCCCATTTGGCACAATAATTTGTCTTTCTTGTGCATTGTAATGTATGGCACACTCGATCATCAACTCAACGCACTCCATAGCCGGTGGAAATCCACCCGCCTGAACAATGCCATTTCTCATCATCCGGCGAGTAATAGGTGTTGGAAAAAATCCATCTTGCCCATACATTCTCCTTTTGAAATCCTTGAAATCCACGTGCCCGAGGTTGGTGTCTATGACATTTTTCCACTTGGAATTGATCTTTGACTCCGGCTACAATCCTTTATTGGCGAACTTCATCTGAGCTTTTCTTGAAGGTCCTTCTTTGGTGGTCATCAACCTGCAACAAACATGAAGAAAATTGACATTACTTTTAAGATCCTAATTCTGATTTTTTTTTTTTGACCTTTTGCTCGAAAATTTCACTTTCAATCTATGAAAAATCAGACTGAAAATGGAAGAATTTGGCTAAACACTTAGCAAATTTCGCAAGAATACGTGAATAAGACAGAAGAAGGATGAAAGAAATCAGTCAAACTCAGATTTTGAACCTTCAAAACTATATTTTTGACTGCAAATCTGCCTTTAATTCTGAAAATTCTGTCTTTAACTCAGAAAAAGCACATTATTTTCTAGAAATTATGTCCTTCAACTCAGAAATTTTACTTTATTCTCTATCCTCCACTTCGAAAATTTACTTTATCTTCAAAAGTCCTTCAAAAATTTATCTTTTGCAACCTTGAGAGAGCCAAAACCTTTTCACAATCGAACTTTGGAGAGAATGAATTGAAAGTGACAAGTTAAACTTAATATAGAGTTGAAGAGTTCGATGATTTTAGCAACTTAATGTTTTTCTTTTAGATTCATCGAACCTAGACTGTTTTATTTCCTCCAAAATGGCAACTTAATCTTCATTGAAAATTTCCAAGAGAAAGTTTCTAATTTTCACCGTGTCGCCACCTTTAGCCAAAATATCCTTTCCTTGAATGAGTTGGCACGGAATCTTCTAGATTCTTATTGAGTTTGAAAATTTTCCTAAGTGTTGGATATTTTGAAAATTTCTTCTAAGTGTTGGAAAAATATAAAAATATATTAAGTGTTAAGTTTT
Organism: Sequoia sempervirens; assembly: GCA_007258455.2. NCBI lineage: Eukaryota > Viridiplantae > Streptophyta > Pinopsida > Cupressales > Cupressaceae > Sequoia > Sequoia sempervirens. The sequence goes on along the minus strand of VDFB02086081.1, from coordinate 304,199,579 downwards.
ATTTTTCCAACCTTTTCAAACTTGATCATCTTTCAATTATGGCGAACTTTCATTTTATCCATGGCAAACTTGATCATCTTCATGCTAATTTTACCTAGGCGGAGTTCATGGTTGTTGTGTGACTTTTCTTTCTACCTAGGCAGATTTTGTTGTTGTTTGGACATCTTCATGTCACATTTGTTTTAGGTCAGACTGTCGCAATGTCATGCCAAAGCATAGCGGATTTGGCACATCCTTTGCCATCTCCCCTTGATTTCTTCTTGGCGGATGTTAGCATGGTTTAGTCATTTTGCTTCATGCTAGGGCAGGGTTGGAGTGCTCTTGGACAAGGCGGAGTTTATCATGTGTTGGTCATTGCTAAGGCGGACTTCATGAGTCCTTGGACATTGCAAGGCGGAGTTTGAGTGCTCTTGGACAAGGCGGAGTCTGACCTTCTTGTGCCATGCCACTTTCTTTGTTCTAGGGCAAACTTTGCCAACCCCATGCCATTCCCTACCGTGGGCGGACTTTAGGCTCAACAAGCCATGGCAAACTTTGAGCTTACCTTGCCATGCTTGGGCGGACTTTGTAGAATAGTAGGCCATGTTCTTCAAACCATGGCGAACTTGGGGATGGCCTAGATATTGCCTTGCCTAACACTTGGATGAATTTCTTGCTCAACACCTCACATTTATCTAGAACATCTAGAACAAAACCTCGCCTAGAGATTTCCCTTGCTTTTTATACTTGGCGACACAAATTTTTGATTCTGAAGATAGGAACAATGTTGCCATGAGTTGAGGGACCCAATCCTAGGTCAACTTTCAAAAAAGCTGAAAAAAGCAAGCCAAAAAAATTGCTTCTCGAATTGGTCCCAAAGTGCCAAAAATTAAAAAAGCAAAAAGCAAAAAAGCAGAATTCCACAAAAATAGGAAGGTGTCAAAATTGACCCTAAGCAATGGCATTTTTCATCCTCCAAGCCTTCTGAGCACTTTGACGATGTCCAGACACTGTTCTAAGCCTGAATTCCCTATTTGACTTGGATGATTTCTCAAAACCCTAACTCCCAACTCTCAAAGAAATGAACTTATGAAATTGCAACGCTAAGACAAAACCCCTAAAAAGCAAACTACTGGGGGTGCCCATTTGCAATGGGGCAATGTGTGAAATAGGTCACAACACTGTGCAGGCCTTCAAGGGTTGTCCTAGAGCAGATCGCTCACTTCCAGTGACAAGAAATGATTTTACTGTAGTTTGCTGCCAGAAACACTTGACCTAAGTTTGTTGCACCTTATAACAAATGCGTTGGGTGAATTCAGAGGATCCCAGGCCAGATTTGGACCTTCAACCCTTGATAATATTGAATCTACCTCAATACTCCAAAGGTGGTCACTAACTTTGAGTCTCCCAATCCAGGCAGATATCCTTCCAATGTCACTCCTCTGCCTAAAACAAGTAGTTCCTATTAAAGTCGATCTGCCTCTCCAAAATAGTGGACCTTTCGCTTAACCTGAAGTGTTTGACAGTGGAATTAGCAATCTGTAGATATCTAGTATAAGATTTAACAGTCACAAATCACTTAAAGGACAGATAGATGAGGTAGGGTTTTCATCCTAACCTCAGGTCACCCTATAGAGGTTTTCATCCCTGCCATGTAATGGCATTGACTCAACTCCAAATAAACTCTTCCAAGCATGACCTCCAAGAACAAACAACCTCTCCTTTTAAACCCAATTGAGCGCCACAATTTAATTAAATATTGGCGCCAAAATTCAATTTAAATTTGAGCACTAGGATTTAATTTAATTTAATAATATATTATTTATTTATTTTAGGCACCCAAATTTAAATTTATTTATTTAATTAATTTTAACATCTATTCATTTCAGAGAAGCTATTTCTGGATTAGATTGTGTAAGCTTTTTTTGGATCAACGTTTCGGATCACACTCCGTGATCCATCATCAGGATAGAGAGCTCAAGGAGATGAAAAAAAAGCTTTTTTTTACATTTTTTTTTCATCTCCTTGAGCTCTCTATCCTGATGATGGATCACGGAGTGTGATCCGAAACGTTGATCCAAAAAAAGCTTACACAATCTAATCCAGAAATAGCTTCTCTGATATTCTTATGGATTGTGGAAATCTAATAACATTGATCTATTTATTTATTATATATATTAAATAGTGGTGTTGAAAAACATCTTTTAGTTCGGCTATCTTTTCAAATCGGCTAGAAAATTTATTGGGACATGGCAGTCCCTCGTTCCCAAATTGGCTTGCCCTCAAACCAGCTCAAACTTGGATGCTCAAAAATCTCCATTCCTTCCCATGTAGCATCTTCAAGCGGAAGATTTTTCCATTTCACCAAATATTCTAGGATGACTTTGTGTCTTAACTTATTTTCCCTCATATCAATGATGGCTTTGAGCTCCAAAACCAACTTCCCTTCATCATCAAGTGGAGGTAACTCTAAGGAGGGAGTAACCTGCAAACCCAAGGCCTTCAAGCATGACATATAGAAAATGTTGTGAATTCTACAGTTCACAAAGAGTTCAAGTTCATAAGCAACCTCACCAATCTTCCTTATGATTTCATAGGGACCATAAAAACGTGATTTCATCTTCACAGCACCGCTTCCTTTGAGTGAGGATTGTCAACCTCAAAAATACCATATCTCCCACTTCAAAAACCCTCTCAGTTCGGTGGCGGTCAGCATACAACTTTCGCTGATTTTGGGCCTTCTGTAGGTTCTCTTTGAGTGCCTTCACAATGTCTAAGCTTTGTTGAATAAAATATTTTGCTTTTGGTACTCTACTATCCGAAAGAATCAGATCCATAAATGAAACAGCATCATAACCATAGAGTGCCTTGAAAGGAGTCATACCAATAGACATGTGATGAGTAGAGTTGTAGCAATACTCCCCAAGGTGCAGCCATTTTACCCATGCTGATTGTTGTCCCATGACATAGTTCTTCAAGTAACCTTCTATCCATTTGTTCATGATTTCCGTTTGCCCATCGGTTTGAGGATGATAGCTAGTGCTGGGGTTAATTTTGTGTCTGTTAAACGAAAGAGCTCTTGCTAAAACAAACTGATAAACCTGTTGTCCCTGTCACTTACAATGTTCCTTGGCAATCCATGAAGATTAAAAATCTCTCTAAAGAGCAGATCAGCAACTTGTGGAGCCCTATACTTTGAAGAAGTGGCATGAAAATGAGCATATTTTGTAAGCCTATCAACCACCACATAGATACAATCCTTACCTTGCACCTTAGGCAGCCTAGTAATGAAATCCATGGAAATGTTCTCCTATTTTTTATTTGGAATGGGTAAGGGCTGCAACAAACCAGCTGGAAAAACATGCTCAGTCTTGTTTTGTTGGCACACCAAACACTCCCTAACATGCTGCAACACATCATTCTTTAGTCCCTTCCATGAAAAACACTCTCTTACTTGCTTGTGTGTCTTGCAGAAACCCGGATGACCAGTAAGAGGTGTGTCATGACAAGCTCTCAAAATCCTCTCCTTCATCTTAAATTTTGGTACAAGATACACACGATCTTTGTAAAGGATGAGGTCTTCAACCACCTTGTATCTATCATCATGCAACTTTCCACCTAAGGTGTCAATAGCAAATGAGTCTTTGGCATACTCAGTTATTATGGCAGCCTTCCAATCAGCAGATATATCAAAAATAGAGTAGAAATAAGGCTTCCTAGAGAGTGCATCAGCCACCACATTGTTTTTTCCCTTCACATACTCAATGTCAAAATCATAGGCTTGAAGTTTACTTACCCATTTTTGCTTCCTATCATTCAAGTCATGCTGATTGAGGAAGAATTTGAAGCTATTATGATCCGTTTTGACCACAAACTTCCCACACACCAAGCATTGTCTGAATTTGGCAAATGCATGCATGATAGCTACATCTCCTTGTCATAAATAGAGGAGCTCCTCTCTGAATCCTTGAGCTTCCTACTCTCATATGCTATAGGATGTCTATTTTGCATCAAAGCTGCTCCAATATCCTTTCCGGAAGCATCACACTCAAGTACAAAAGGACGTGAGAAATCCGGAATAGCCAAGACAGGACATGTACTCATTACCTTCTTGAGCTTATCAAAAGCTTGTTGCACTACAGGACTCCAAGAGAATGCTCCTTTCTTCATCAAATTGGTCAAGGGAGCTGCAAGTTGTTAAAACCCCTTCACAAACCTCCTATAGTAGCTACATAATCCCACAAATCCTCTCAATTGTGACAAATTTTTGGGTCTAGGCCACTCCTGGATTGCCTTAATCTTCTCCTCATCAACACTAACTCCTTGAGCACTAATCTTATGCCCCAAATACAAAATTTCAGTCAAACCGAATTCACATTTTGATACCTTGGAGTAGAATGAATGTTGCTCAAGAATGCCAAGTACCTCGTCTATATGCTTCAAATGATCCTCCCTTGTCCTATTGTAGATCAAGATATCATCAAAGAAAACCAATACAAATTTCCTCAATTGTACAAACTACAATCAATACCCAATTCATGCATGACTAGAAAGTAGTAGGGGCATTGGTCAACCCAAATGGCATGAACAAAAACTCATAATGTTCATATTGGCACCTGAAAGTTGTCTTGTGCACATCTTCATCTCTCATCCTTATCTGATGATACCCTGATCGCAAATCAATTTTGGAGAAGTACACCACACTATGAAGCTCACTATCAACTCATCGATCCTCGGAATCGAGTAGCGGTTTTTGATTTTCTTGTTGAGTGCTCTATAGTCTATACACATCCTCAACGTCCCATCTTTCTTCTTGACCAAAACCATCGATGAGGCAAATTGGTTGGAGCTTGGACGTATATGCCCCATGTCTAGCAACTCCTTAATTGTCTTCTCTATCTCTTCCTTATATGCTCGAGGATGACAATAAGGAGTAGTGATGACTGGTTTTGCCCCCTCTTCAAGTTCAATCACATGCAGGAAGCCCCTCTTTGAAGGTAAACCAAGAGGAATGTAATCAAACCTTACTATGTTTATCCAAGATGGACCAAATATCAACATGATAAGACCTCCCTTCCTTGGAGGGCCCTGTATCCATAATCAAGCACTCAGCTGCCCATACTACTTGATCTCTATGCAAAGCTCTCTCCATCCTCTTGGCTAAAACCACCATGGGACCTCCATTAGAAAGGCCACGAAAGATTGTTTACAATTCCTTTCCATAAGCATACATAGGTCTTGCAACCTGTTGGCGGCAGAACTGTAGGCAAGTGTGGACACCCTGAACTTAGAATGTAATGTGCTGCGTAGGCCTTCAAGGGTTGTCCCAGAGCAGATCGCCCACTTCCAGTGACAGGAAATGATTTTTACTGTAGTTTGCTGCCGGAAACACTTGACCTAAGTTTGCTACACCTTAGAACAGATGCGCTGAGTGAATTCAGAGGATCTCCAGGCCAGATTTGGACCTTCAACCCTTCATAATATTGAATCTGCCTCAATACTCCAAAGGTAGTTTGAGTCTCCCAATCTAGGCAAATATCCTTCCAATGTCACTCCTCTGCCTAAAACAAGTGGTTCCTGTTAAAGCCAATCTGCCTCTCCAAAATAGTGGACCTTTCGCTTAACCTGGAAGTGTTTGACAGTGGAATCAGCAATCTGCAGATATCCAGTATAAGATTTAGCAGTCACAGATCACTTAAAGGACAGATAGATGAGGTAGGGTTTTTGTCCTAACCTCAGCTCACCCTACAGAGGCTTTTGTCCCTGCTGGGTAATGGCACTGACCCAGCTCCAAATAAACTCTTCCAAGCATGACCTCCAAGAACAAACAACCTCTCCTTTTAAAAACAACTGAGCTCCACAATTTAATTACATATTGGCACCAAAATTCATTTTAAAATTGGATGCTAGAATTTAATTTAATTTAATAATTTATTATTTATTTATTTTAGGCTCACAGATTTAAATTTATTTATTTATTTAATTTTAACATCTATTTATTTATTATATATATTAAATAGTGATGTTAAAAAATACCTTTTAGGTCGGCTATCTTTTCAGGTCGGCTGGAAAATTTAAAGGGACATGACAGTTACCTTTACTAAATTAACCAATGAATGCGTCAAAGTGTGCATGGATGATTCCAGCAGTGATCATCATCAAAAATGCTTAAAATCAGCAGCATGTTAACAGAACAGCAGGGATATTAATTACTACAGCTATTTACATCATTGAATAAGGTTCTGGTATCAGATTTCAGCAGTTAGTTTAACTCAGAGTTTTCCATTTCAGCAAGATAGTGTTCAGTAAATTATAAAGGGTGATCCTAGATATCAACATCATCACATTAGTGCATTTGAAAGCATCACACACTTCAACTGTTGGGTTTACAGTATTAAAAACAGAACAGTGATATTCTTTGCATATTCTTTAGCAGAGGGCAGAGAAGCATGGAAATGATCTTCACTAGCATTTCAGTCAATCCAAGAACAAACAATGAGAAGATATCATTTTTTCCATTCTTTTATTCAAGTATTTCGATTCAATAATGTTATTTTCATCAAGAATATTGCTGAAGAAGTTTGGTGTTGCAAAGTTGGCAAGGGATAGATTCTGGAAATCACAGAGATAGATTTTTAGACTCAAGACATCAAAATTGAATTGTTACTTGTTAGAGTTTCAAAGTTTCGTCAAAGGATTCACCATGAGCAAAATAAAGAAAAGCTTCATCAAAACCATCTACTTTTAGTTGTCACCATTTTCACAGAAATAAGCATATTCTAACAAAGTTAATTTTATATGACATTCTAAAAGGTCTATTCTCGTAGTTTGTTATAATCTTTATGAAGAATCTAACTAGAGATTGACTGAGTTCATATATAGTTTTAGTGGTTTATATTTTGTAATAAAGCTTGCATCGAATCCAATCAGGCTATTCTTAGGTTAAAAGTTGTAGTCCACCTTCTTTTATCATTTTCTCATTCTACACATTGTAAAAACTTATTAAAAGATGATTTTGGCAATTAGTTTAGACATTCAGAAATCAATATTCATTCAATAAAATTTAGTATATCTATTTTTCTGTTCAAATTGTTGTTTAAGTGTTACATCTTTTATATTATTTTGTGTTTTTATAGTAGATATTAAGTTGGTTGTTGTAGCTTTGAATGCAACCATCGTATTTAGTTTGTAACATCTTACGTATGCATGTCGACGTGGATTAAATTGTTTTTGACAAGTTTGCAAGCTTTGTATTACAAGTGTATTCAAAAACGAAGAGTAGGGCTTTGTATTGATTCTTTAATTTAATTTGCCAAAGCATGTGTCCTCGTATTTATTATAAATTCTTATCTATACTTTGCATTGTTCAGCTTCTACATTTAACTGAACAGCATAGGCATGATAGTTGTATTGCTTTTATTCAATCAAAAAGTATAAAAAAAAACAATTGCCTCAAGTCGAAGAGCATATCAGTCTTTTACTAGGTAAATCCAAAATGATATACCTTTAGTTTGAGCATTACCCACCCCAAAAATACTGTGCAAAGTGTAAATAGCATGTACATATTGTTCAAAATAAGTTAGTTTTTGTTTTCATAAAGTTTCCCCTTCAATTCAAATAGTAATTCTATTACACATCTATTCTATTTTGTGTCACACTCAAGATGCGAATTAAAACACCTACATATATTCATAGAAAATCATTGCACATACTCCGAAGCAAAAGTAGAGCAGCTCATCAAAGATATGCTGCATATTGATATTGCACTGCATGGTGTAGGTGAATAATAAGTTTGAGTCTTAAACCATCCATTGACATAAGAGCCCTAAATTCATGGGAGCTTACAATTATTTAAAGTTTTCCTTGGTTATCTTTTTCAAAATTGAAGTAATTGAATAGACATGGCGTACCACTAAATAATGAATATGAGTATAAAATCTGAATCTGATATTGCCGACACTGTTTCAACAATATCGAGATTAGGACTAAATAAAAGGTCAAACTAACATCAGCTGAAAAAGAATGAAAGGGATGACCTGAAAACTTGCAAAAATATGTGAATGCTTGGCATGAAATCGAGCTGCGTGCAATTCAATGGCAGAGGCCATTCTTAACAAGCTGCGAGAGCCATGTGGGCAGACGGAATTAGGTGGACTTGCCCATCCCCATTGAAAATTGGAGAACATGGCCATCTTCTCTATCAGCCCACAACGCCTGTGCTTTGCATGCTGTTATTTGCTCTTTAATCTGTCCACATAAATCCGTCGACACACCCCCGCCCGCCAAAAAGGGAATGATGCTACATTGTCCCATGAACGGGGCCCACCTAAAATTGTCAGCAATTGTAGTTAAGAAGATTTAGAAAATTTTCATACCAAAAATTTTAATTTGAAATTATTAATTGTAATGATTTATTTCAAACTAATCTTTTTAGCATCAAAAATAAAGAACAAAATATATACTAGCATATCTATCATATCACATAGTCTATATAGAAAACGTCGAGAGATATCAATTATAGGAATCCAAAATGACAATAATATTAATATTGTGTGTTTGTAATAATGTTTTCATTAGTTGTATCGTAATTTAATATCATTGAATTGTGGGTGATAGGGTCGACCCCCATCCCCCCTCATCTAGTTCCCTATCATACTCATCCATGAGATTGATGGAAATAAGGTAAATCATGCTAACAAAGAGGGAGGAAATGAGGTGTTGGATGGGGTGCGAAAGGTGGCAGCATAGTGGCAAGGCCACATCACTTCAAACCCTCTCCAAAACGACGGAGGGATGAGGAAGGCAAGTAACCAAAGTTTAATAGTCCACCAAATTAGGGGAGACCTCGGTGACGTCAGGAGAAGCTAATGACACAAGAATCCAAAAATAATCAGCTTGACACGTAGGGTACGGCCATCATGAAAGCTTAAGCAAATGCGCCGAGTGGCAAAAGTTGCTCCTCACGAGGAGCTAGCCGAATTAAGGCTGAAGGTTGTAGGACATTTTTTATTGCAAAGACGGAGTGCCTTGCTTCGCCATTATTTTAGACTCGTGCGCGGAGGATCGCCCTTACTGCATACGGGCCTTTTAAAAGTGAACGGATGACAGCATTCTCATAGTATGGTTTCGAAATTTGGTTTGTTTGTTGTCTTTGTGCAGGGAACTGTCAACCAAAGGGCTGCAAATGGCGAGGACGAGCAGATCAAAATTCATTATCTCCATATCAGCGGAGGAGTTGGAAAGTTTCGGTGTTGATACTCCAGTCTCCTTGGTGGCAACGGAAAGACAAATAGCATTTCGGGAGATTACAGACCAAAGGCTGAAGAGAATCCTGCTTGAGCACGATCCCTTGACAATGTTAGCAGTCAAAATGATATTAGGAAAGGGCCACCTAGATAGAAGGGAATTTGCGAGGGACAATGCACACATCTCTTCTCGGTTCTTAGCTGTAATTTTGGACCTAGAAGTCCCGAAGGTGGAGGCAAAGGAAATGATGGAGCGTCTTTTTCGAGGTGACCTAGTAGGGGGTTAGAGAAGACACTGAAAGCAGCCTTCATGGGCAAAGGAATCTCGCGCCCCTCAAACCTGGACCTTCTTTGGGAGATGGACAAGGCAGTTAAAGTCTATCCCTTCATTTTAGACCTCAAGGGGCCAGAGCTTATGAGGCACAAAATGATATCGGCCATGGCAATCGAATTCTTGAAAAGAAAGCTGGGGCTGGTGACAGAGGAAGGGATGGAATGGGTGGAAGACTTCACCCTGTTTGCAGAAGTAAATGGCTTTTTGTGAGGCTCGGCCTCCGTATTTTAATTTTTTGTGTTTATAATCATAATATTAGATGGTTTTTTGAAGCTATGCAGTGGAACTGCACCGGTCGTGTGAGGCTCGGCCTCTGTGTTTTTTTTTTTGTGTTTAAAATCATAATAGTAGATGGTTTTTTGAAGCCATGCAGTGGGACTACAATTTTGGAGCCGGTCGTAGCTTGCTCCCGGGATGGAAGGTTTAGCTAATAGGTTTAGATTTCATGGAAGACTGGTTTCTCCTGCTATGCAGACGAATGTATATTTTATAATAATTAATACAAATCCCTACCTTGCGTATCAAAAAAAAATTAATATCATTGAATTATATTATAATATACAATAAGAGTGTCATCGTCATTTACTTTGTTATGCAGAAAGATACACATAAGTTCAGTTATCAGACTTTTCAAATCACAAATGAAAGAAATAGACCAAATTTTGCAAGTTGATAGCTTAATCTATCTCATCGTCTCCCTCTTTCTATCTCTATTTCTCCCTCTTTCTCTTTCATTCCATCACCCCCTCTTTATATGTTTATCTATCTTTCTCACACTGCTTCTCTATTAAAAGTTATATTTATCTCTATCCCTATCTCTCCCTCTCTTCTTATCACTCCCTCTTTCTATTTCTCTCTCCTCTCTCCTCTATTTCTCTACCCCCCTCTCCCTCCCTCTCTATCTATTTGTAAATATATCCCTCTCCATATCTCTCTCTCACTCATACACACACTTCCTCTTTCTCCTTCCCTACCTCTATCTATATCTCTTTATCTTTCAACCTATCTATACCTCTTTATTACTTGTCTCTATCACCTTCTTTCTCTCTCACTCTTGCCCCCTCTATCTCTATCTCCCTATATCTCCCTCCCCCTCTCTATCTATACCTCATTACATCTACCGAGCTATCTCTTTCTATCTCTCTCACTAGATCTTTATCTCTTTATATCTATATCTCTCTACATCTATTTCTCTATCTCTATCCCTATACATATATCCTCTCTCTCTCTCTCTCTCTCTCTCTCTCTCTCTCTCTTTATTTGCATTTCTCTACTCTCTATTTTTCAAAAAGTTTATGTAATAAACAAACCAAAATAAATAAATTTAGAAATACAACTTCAATACAATATTTTATTTTACATACATTGAGCAAAAGAGGATATCTTACTATGGCTTCTCAAACAGTGTGGTTTATGATATTGAGATTGGAAGAAGGTGAGGGCAAAATGATCATCGAACTAAAATTAACAATACATGCCATTGTTGCAGCTCCCGTCAATGCAAAACAAAACCCAAAAACTAAAATTAATAAATGGTAGGGGAAAGAAAAAAAATGATTATTATCAACTCCCCAATGAAGGTTTGGTTAGTGTATTCACGTTACCATCTTTACCAACAAATCTACCTTTATTAATGTTTTTCAAACGGGAATATAGATGCATAAAAACTGCCCTTATTCATGGCATAACCAACCGGTAGACCCTGTTTTTCATTGTTACTATCATTTTTTTATTTACCAATTTCAACTGTAACAATTTTTGTTGCTTCAGTGATTTAATCACATTTTTTTATTTAACAATTTCATTTTTTTTTTTTTTTAAGATTTACATAAATAAAGGGTGATGATTTCAAGAGCTCTCCTTGCTTTAAGGTGGAGTTTTTATGAACACGCCTGAATGCCATTGTAAATCGTCTCTCAACGTAAATATAATTATTTATATATCAAATTGAAAATAATCTCTATCTAAGAAAATGAATCGAATTGAACATTTAACACAACACATAAATTTCTAATATGTTGTTCAGCTCGAGAAGGAAGAAAAACAATTTAAGTTCTTATTTCAACTAGAAAAATCAAGCTATTTTCCTCTTAATTAACTTGTTTATTCTTCAAAAATAGAAAGCTAATCTTCCTCTAATAAAATCTAAGAAATTATACATGCAACTAGGAGATACTCAGAGAAAATGAATTTAAAAACATTCTCGTGTTTTTTTCTTTTTTTGCACAAAATTTGAGCTCCAAAAACATTGTCACCATAAATGGAACAATATTTTCAAAGAGCTTAGCTTGAACTGTTGAAGAAAACTCATACTATATTTGTAAACACCTTCAGCAAATTCCAAGATAAATAGGGGAGAAGAGCCAGTAGCTACCACCCATTGAATAACCGCCACCTCCAGGTTCACTCCACCCCCCAAAATTTTTTTAACTCTGATCCACTAAAAAAGTTTGTTATTGAATAACTAATTACAAAAACACCAATAGCCGCTCATTAAGTGCTAAAGTGACTGATTTAAGTGGGATTTAAGTGCTAAAACAGCTCTAATTGATTGAAATTAGAGCGAGCGGCTACTGGGACAGCCCTCTAAAAGGTGACTTTTTTACCTCTGCGCGCATATCCAATGCTCCCGCATTCAATCGAATTGCCCAGAAGCTGAAACCTTAGTTATAAGCATTTAACTCATGTGCGAAAAAAACCCATAAATTTTTTTTCTGATTCAACATACAGTTTGAATTCTACGGTTGCGCGAAGTTAGCCCTGGCGGCTACTAGGTCTTCTCCCCTAGCAACAAATGTCTCTCTCTTCTTTGTCTCTATTCTTCTTGTCGCTTCTCTCTGTTTGGAATCCAATACATAAAAAATAACAATGGAAATAGAGGAAAATAAAACTAAAACTCTAGTTCCTTAGAGTTATCACTACTTTCTTACAAAACAAAAACTCAGCAAGAAATATCGATTTCTAAAAGATATAACAATAGTTGTTCTTAAAATAACATGTCAACATAATTGGAAGAATGTGAAGTATGGGTTAGAAAATGGAGCGCTTGAGCGAGAAAGGGAGCGGCGGGGCAGGTTTGAAATATGAGGAGGTTGTTGCTGATGGCGGAGAGGATGACGACACTGGCGGTGTTCTCTGTTGGTCCAACTGCATCCTATGTTCATGCTTTCGGGTGTGCGTGGAGCGGGCATTGAGCAAGCAAAGAGGGTTGGACAGGAGCAAAAAATTCAAATCCTTTGAGGGCGACGAGGATGCTAAAGACGATGGTGAAGCGGATGGATGTTCTGGACTGTCTGGGTTTCTTTTGCCTGCTGACTTGGATGCGTTTGTGGTGTTTCCTGTTGTGGGGGAGGTCTAGCTCCCTGGTTTGCTCGATGGTGGGTTTCGTTCGAAGTTCCCTAGCGGCATCTCTTGTTGTCTATGCTTGGATGTGGGTGTTCTTCTGGCCTGTGTCACTGTTCTGAGGCCTTCTTTGTGGCTCCTCTTGGCTTTTGGAGGAGTTGCTTCTTCTGGTTTCTCTCTAGAGGATTCCCTTCCTATGGTTGTCTTTACTGGAAAGTTTGTGGTTTTCAAATGGTTGTTGGGATTTAACGCTTATTTCTTTGGTTTGGAACCATTTTTGGGTCTTTGGCCCCTGTTGTGGTGTGGCATGGCTGCTTGAGTTGGGAGTTTCTCCTTTCTTTGTCTTGTTGTTTGTGGTTTGATTCTGCTCTAGTGTGTTCTCGTGATTGATGTTGTGAGAGAGTATGTTTCCTATCTTCTTTTGTTCCTAGTTCTCCCCCCTTGTTCGATATAGTTCTTCTTTAGTGAATGGGGGATGGTATTTTGGTTTGACCCCTTTATGGGTATGGGGCTTTGGGTTGTCTTTCTACCTTCTGGTGCTCTACTTTCATCTTTCCAGGCCTTGTGTCGAGTGTGCTTCAAGAGGTTGTTCTTCAATGTTTATTTTACTATCAGGGCTGATGTGGAGTGGTTTTTTTCCCTCGTTGTTGTTGGAAGTGTGTGTCTAGAAGGCAATGAAAGATTCTTGGTGATCCTTTTTTGTGACTGGGTTTTAGAGGTTGGGTGGAGTTCCATGTTTTATTTCAAGACCCAGATTTCTACTAAGTTGTTGGATGTCTTTGTAGTTTTTATGGATATGTTCCCATGTGTTGTGATGGTGCTAGTTCAATGTTTTTCTATGGTGCTCCTCTTGTTGAAGCTAGTCTTGGTTTCTCTGGAGGTGTGATGGACTGGGTGGTATTCAAAGTTTATTTTGAAGACCCAGATGCTTTTACTATTGGCGTTTGTTGGGCTCAGTCTTTCTGCTACATTCTTAAATTTCTCTTTGAAAACTGGGTCTTCTTTTGAGGTGGAGACCTCTCTTATGGAGGTGGAGTCCTCTCCTATTGTGAGTGAGGTGTATTCTACGGCAGAAGGATCTCTCCTGCATCTCCCATTGAGGTTGAGGCCATTTCTATTTAGGTGGAGTGATGGTTTGTAGGTGTTGTGTGGTTGTTGTGGCAAGATTGAGCTTGGTTTTTTCTCCTATAAAGGTGGAGAGATATGCTAGCTTTTATGGTATAAGTTTGGAGCTATGAGTGTGTACAGTGACTTCTCCTAAAGACATGGAGAGGGAGTGTTGTTGGGCTTTATTTTTGTTGCCCTTGTGGTTGGTTGTGATTTGGTTGATTTCACCAGTGGTTTGAAGAGTTTCATTTTCTTAAATGATCGGTGTGTTGTTGCCTAGTTGTTATAGGTGATTACTATGGGTTTAAGGTCCCTGCCAAAACCTGGTTGTAAAGGGTTGATGGTCCCTTCAAAACCTTTGGGTTCAAGATCCCTGTAAAATCTTGTTTTTGTGTTTGGTAGTTGGTTGGTTGTTGGTCTGAGGTGTGGTTCTATCTATGTTTGGCTTCTGGTTGCTCTTGTTTATTTCTTCTAGTAGCATGATTGTACTAGTTTGGGTTTCGGATCCATTCAAAACTTGTTTGTAAATGGTTTCGGGTCCATTCAAAACTTGTTTATAAATGGTTTCGAGTCCATTCAAAACTTGTTTTTCCCTCTAATTGAAATAGTAGTTGTTCTTATCAATAAAACCACAGAGTAAAACTCAAGCATAAAGGTCCTCCTCACGTTACTGCTCACTTTCCTGTGATTTCATACTCAAAAGTAATACAATGCCAAAGAAAAACTCAATGAAAGTTTTAGTCGCTTCCCTTCTCCCACCAAGTCATGCATACATATAATGCCAAAGAATGATAATCAAAAACATTTTCTCTTTTCTCATACGTGTAGCCTCCTTCCACCATTTTTGGTTAGCATTTACTTACTAACATAATCTTAAACTTGGTACTACTTAACTTATTATGTGACATGCTAAATATAGCATCCTTCACCACTTTTTGTGGTTTATCATTAAAGGTTTTAAATGCAATCAAGAACATATTTAAACTCAACATGCCACGATTTAAAATAGCTATAAAAGTTCAAAATACAGTTGCAACCGCCACTTAGTGGCTTACAGAGAGTTAAGGAAAGATGTGCCACTATCATGATTATAGTCATGGCTTAAATGCCAAGTAAAACTCCATAAAAAGAGCCTTTGATGGAGGCTAAAATGACTCTCAAAGAGTTATATTAATTGCTCTTATTTTTCATTGTTATTGTCATTTTTTTATTTACAAATTTCAATTGTAATGATTTTCATTGCTCTGGTGATTTGATCGGGTGTTTTTATTTACCAATTTCATTTTATTTTTTTTAAGATTTACATGAATAAAGGGTGATGATTTTAAGAGCTCTCCTTGATTTAAGGTGGAGTTTTTATGAAGACACCTGAATGCCATTGTAAAACATCTCTCGACGTAATTAAAAGTTTATTTAAATTTTTTATAAGGTTTTCTTAATTATGTATATGGAAAACAAATTTAAAAATCTAAATATATATATATATATATATATATATATTCAAAAAAACTATTAAAATGTACAAGTTCTTATTTTTCATGATAAGATTTCAATTTATATGGCTTCATAATTGTAGATCCTAAAGCTCTTTGTATAAGACCACTTCCTTAGAATTTGCTTTATTATATCATATCTAAGATGGATACACTTCCTAGAAGATAGAAAACATACACAGTTTGTCTTAAGTATAATTATTTATTTTAATAAAAAAGTCAAAAAAATTACTAGTGAAAAACTATCTAATTAAGATGTCATAAGATATAGTATCACTCAAACTCAATTGTCTACTATTTCTCTTGTTATATTATTGTGGAGGAAAAAAAAATCTTCTACAATAAATATCAAAGCTAGTAGATTAACTAAGTCAATATAATTAGTAATCTACATAAAGGAGCTAATTGTAGACAAGTGTTGAAAAATGTGTTAAAATTGATAAAGAAGGAGAGACGCTCTTAGCTCTATGCATAATGAGTGATTTTCTATTGAAGTGTGCACTCTAAGATCCAACTCTAAAATCTACTATCAAATTTGCATCATAGGGCTCTGACAAAGTAAAACATGAATTGTGTTATGTATGGGGTTGAAAACCTTACTCGCATCCCTGAACTCAAATATGTGGTCCTAAACTTCTACATGGCCCTAATCCTCTAGTTCATTGCCCTTAACTCTATGTTCTCACTCTTTAAAAATCCATTCGCTTGTATATATTTGACCTAGGTTGTGCTTATAAGCATTTTTAGGGCATCATGTTGAATGGGAGCATCTGTGAATTGGACCTCAATTGTAGTTACGACCTACTATATTGATTCAATAGTGTTTGAACAAGATTGAGGACATGTCACACATAATGAAAATGCCTAGATATCTATCCTTATGTATATTGATTATGTGATGATATGTGAATGATGCTTGAGAATGATATGTGAATGATGCCTATAAGTACTCTTGGATGGATCTCTAAATGAGCTAGGGATTTATCCTTTTATATAACATCCTAATAAACAAATTTTAATAGTTTGTACATATGTTGGTAGGTAATGGCTAGTTAAGATTAGGCCAACTTTGACCCATAGTAAAATTTAAATTTGAAAACTAGAGGATGAGAGCACCCTAGTGGCACTTATCTAGGATCAAGATTGGCTAGGCAACACTAACCTAGGATAAGGAAAAGAAAGACAATATATTAGGTCTAGAGAACTATGTAATTAGGACATAGGCTTAAGGTACAAGATGGGTGTCAACACTTACATAAAAATATCTAAAATAGATAATAGACTATTGCACAATGGACAAAGGACAAAGTGAATCCCTAATACACATTCATATAAAATAAATATATAGATGTATTAATATGCTATTAGGCATGTCAAAACATGTTCAAGGGATCAAAATGACATTTTAGGCATTATTGTTTAGTACTTACAATTCTTAAATTGTTCATTACTTCTTCTTGAAAAGGATAAAATTGATTTGCTCGAGGATTTTAATTAACCTAATTACCTATTCCCAATTTAAATTTTAATTTGAACTCGAAGCATAGAAAACTATTCCAAACAATCATTTTAGTTTTGTAGTTAAACTAAGAATAGAAAATAGGGTTGTTAATTTAAAAGTTCATTAGAAGTAAAAAGATTGAGAGAAGCACATATGATTCAACACTTAATGATGGAGGGGCTATGTTTTTGGCTTATGTCTTTATTTATGTCTTCTATCTTTGTGTCAACTGAGATGTGAATAAGCACAATGGCATCCTATCATATGCAATATTGACATATAATTGTGGTAGTGTTTATTTTCCATGTTGGTGTCTTGTATAGTTACAATCTTATCCAATTTAGTTCTCGTGACACACACCTACAATAGACATGGCTTAGGAATTAGATGCAAGCACGTTTGTGGACTTGCCTTAGTCAAATATCAAAATGAATTTTAAAAATATTTTGTTTGAATTCCTTATAAATATACAAAACATTGATCTTGTGTCAATTGAGGGTGTGCTTCTAATCATGGAGTTCCTAGTACATGAAATTTATATATTGTCGTTATTGATTCATGTTATTACTTGTGATTTTTATCCTATGGTATTCTATTAAGTTCCCATGTTGCCCATTTTTCTTCTTGTATTCATTATATTATACTCTTTATTTATCTATCAAAATCTAGCCATTAATGGTGTTTGGGTGCACGATAAGGTTTGTCTATGACTTCAAATGAATGTAAATAAAAAAAATTAGACTTTAAATGTTGAGGGCATGACCACATGTGCTCTTATCCTAAGTGGTAAAGTAGTGATAAGTTACAATAAGAAAGGTGTTTGAGTAAAAGAAAGAGGCTCTTTGTGATGCAATATGTAGGCTTAGGGTCAATAAGTGTGCCAATTAATTATAAAGTGGATACAACCATGCTTAATAAATAAATGGAAGTGAGTGTAAGATGAAAGAGAAAAATGCAATGTAGACACCTTTTGGTCTATATATTTTACCCCTTTAGTCTAAATGTGAGGTGCAATAAATCAAGTACATTAAATAAAATAAAAGTTATTAAGATTAATTAGTTGTGATTTCTATTAGGGCACCACCCTTGAAATTGTGAGGGTTTGTTCAAGGACCCACATCCCATACAATTTCTTTACAAGTATGCTACTTAAACTAATGCTCTTCCAACAAGGGGTGTCATTTTCTTAAAATTCAACCTATGGGGATATTGATTGCTTCTCATTCCTTCCTTCTTTAGCTCCTCTTGTGGGACCACCACTCTCAGCATCTCCTCCCTACAAGATTACCACTCTAGATTTTTATCCACTACACTCCTCTAGCTTGAACATTCCTATTTTTCACCTCCTATATCCTCCTACAAGGAATCCACTCCACCTTCTTCCTCTCTCCACCATCTCCCTTATACATTCCTCCAATGTCCTTGAGCTCAAATACTTTCACCTTATTCTCCCTCATTTATTCCTTCAACAAGCTCTTCCAACTTGAATAATCCACCTTTGTCTTACCTCATATCTCCTTCTAGAATGCATATTCACCCTTGTTCCATCCTCCATCTTCCTTCTGCTTCCTCCAATGTCCTCGAGCTCAAATACTTTCACCTTATTCTCACTCATTTATTCCTTCAACAGGCTCTTCCAACTTGAACAATCCACCTTTGTCTTACCTCGTATCTCCTCCTACAATGCATATTCACCCTTGTTCTATCCTCCATCTTCTTTCTACTTCCTCCAATGTGGTCCACCAACCTCACTTGTGGAACTATCACATGTACTAAGATATTAACTGGATATATTTGAACCTTGATCTCTGACATGACAACTAACTAGCAATGCCTCTTGACCACAAGCCCTTTGATGAGAATATTCATTTTGTTATAACTAATTTTACAAAGATATTTAAGATTATTTACTTAATGTTGCTTTTCTATCTTTACTTGAGCATCCTTTTTAATATGCAAAACACAATAAGATATATCAATGTATATGGTATAATTATCTTGAAATACAATTTTGCACAATGTTATAAAATTTTAGTTTGATATTAATCACATTTGAAAAGGGATTCATCAAGATGTAACTAAGTTAGCCTCCATGAAAATCTAGAGTACAAGTTGAATAGATTGAAGGGATCATGTTGTATATAATAGTCACAAGGTTGTTGTGTAGTTGTCTTAAATGAAGGATACAATCCATAAGTAGTATGAGTGGTGTAGGACCCATGATAAATTAAATTTAGTCATTGCAAGATGCTATACTCATTAAGGAATTTATTTAATCATTGTGTAGTGTAGGACCCACACTACAAAATCATGTTAACCAAGGTATGTGGTGTAGGACCCATACAAAAAGATTAGTTTTACTATTGCATAATTTATATGAACATAAAGGTTGTTATAGAACGTATTCCCCTTAAATTAGTTGCATAAAAGGATGAAATAAATTTGAGGTGAGGAAAAGTTGAGTTGTGAGAAGGATGAGAAGTGGGAAGGGGAAGTAGGATGAGCCAAATAAATCAATGCACTAGTATACATAATGAGACATAGAAAGTGATCAATCCAAAAGTTTAAAGAAAATGTTAAAGAGGTACTACCTTCAAGACATTGCTCTCAACTTGCTGCCCCAAGAGAGAATAAGTATTAGGAAATACGTGTCCTTAAAACACAAGAAACAAATATATGTCAAATAAATAAAGAATATGGTGGCATAAACTATTTCTATTATTTTTAATAATTAAAATATAAACTATAAAGAAAAATTGTGAATTCGACAAGCATTAGGAAATGGTCCAATAATGTCAAGAAAGACTTGGAGAAGAAATATCTTAGTGTTAAATTGCATATGGGAGAGATAAGATGAAAAAGCTTAAGAGAGATAAAAGTGAAAACGACATAAATAGAAAAGATAAAAAGTGAAAAGTAGTTTAATTTTCACCCACTTTTTACTATTCAAGCCTTTAACTTACTTCATTGCAATGCCTTAATAATGAGTTTGTGTAACATATAGGATGTATAAAGTGAAAAAGTCCCTTATAGATGGTGAGAGGGTAAAGTAAGTGTCATTTTTTTATTTTGATAATGTGAATACAAAATTCACCATGCTCCCTTTGGGTTTTGTTTTTTGCTAGGTATCGACCCATGCCTTTAATGAATATCAATGGCCCTTTTTGATAAATGGCCTCTGGCCTCCGCCATGGACATGCTTAGCACTCTCCGAGGGAATTCTCTCCTTTTCTCTTCTATCGACCCCCGCTATGCTCCCACGTGTCTTCACTGCGGGCTATTTTAACTACTTCCCTTCACTTCCTCGTCGGGCCCCATCTGCGTGCCACATAGCTCCTATTTGCGTAAAGATTTGGCTGGCCCCACAAGCGACGTCTATTGTAAACATTGTTGTTACGTGTCATCCTAGCACAAGCTTTCAATGAAGGGAGGGGAGAATGGACCACGGGTTGCGCCATGCTACCATCTATCTCCTTGCGGGTGCTTCTTCAACACAAAGAATGGAATAAGCTATGGGTTGCGATATGTTGCCATGTTTCTAACTGCCTATCCTAGGTGGTGATAATTGTCTGCTCGAGACATTACTGAGATTACTTCCATCATTCGCAGGGGATGCACCTAGATGGGGAGCAATCAAATGTTATGGCCCGAATATTTTTTAGTTGCAATGACCAAGGGAATCATTGCTGCTACATCATTGCTTAGGTTTATGAATCTTTTCAATTACTGCTCGCCAGGCGGTGGGAATGTTGGCTATATATACTGCTCTTTGCTTCTGAAGAGGGGTTTGAAGATTACATGTTACATGTTCCAAGTTCCACGGGTTTAAGAATTACAGGGTTTTAGAGAGACACTAGGCCTTTTTATTGTTTAGATTATTGCAAGAACTCACAAACTGTGCCATTGTTCGACCTCTCTATTTTCTTATGCTATTGATAAACTTTATACTATGTCATATTGTTTTAATGGTTTATTTGCCGAACTTCTATAATTTGAATGCAAGTTTGCTGGTTTAGATCATGTCTTTTGACTCCTCTTTTCAGTAAATGGGTGTGAAAATTATTTTATGTCATTGAATGAGTTGTTCATGCTTCAATCTTTAATTTATGTTATTCTAGGACATG
Source organism: Sequoia sempervirens (assembly GCA_007258455.2). Lineage (NCBI taxonomy): Eukaryota > Viridiplantae > Streptophyta > Pinopsida > Cupressales > Cupressaceae > Sequoia > Sequoia sempervirens. The sequence continues at coordinate 304,178,454 of VDFB02086081.1, read as the reverse complement.
GTAAATTGTTGATCATGCCCTTAAATCATATCTGAAAGATAGGTTTATTGTATTTTTTATCTAAATTTTGGTGCATCGCCTTAATTAGATCCTTTATTTTTATATCTTCTTCATTTTCCCATTCCAAAAACCAATTACAGAAGAAGTCGACTTCTTTAAAAATCTGGAGGTCACTCAGTTTAGCACAATAAGTCCCCCATAAATTGAGTTTCCCACAAAGGGTTGTTACCTTGCCAATTTTTGGCATCAAGAGTTTTTCTTTTTCCTGGCACGCCCAGTAGGACTGTGCTTAAATGAATCTAATTTTAAGAAGGGTGTATGAGCCATCAGCTTGTTACTAAGTCCCAAATAACAAATAATCCTAGTTTATTAGTACCACCATCAGGGACAATACAACCTGCGACCCAATTAGTGACCATTTCACTTCCTCCACCCTTTTTGCTAACCATGTTGTCTACTGGTAACATAAATTATGTGGCATGGGATGCTAGAAGTCCTCTTGTTGCACTAGTAGTGCCCATTGTTTGGGCTGCTATCTTAATTTCTGCCCTAAAAGCTATACCTAAATTCATCGGGGATGACTCAAGAACACCATTTGAACATCTGCAAGATGTTGCAGATGTATGTCTGGTACATTGCGTTACAGACCAAACTATAGCGCTAAGGTTGTCTACCGCCTCTTTTAGAGGCAAAGCGTTGGATTGGTACCACACACTGCAAGCGAATACTATCAGTAGCTGGGATGAGCTCGGAGATCCTTTCTATCAAAGATTTTCAAATGAAGGAGATTGATCCTCGCTATATTATCAGTTGTCGGTCATAAAGCAGGCCCCGCACGAAGCCATGGCTGACTTCAATGCCCGGTTCCATACAAGTTGGTAGAGGATTCAAGTTGATATTCACCTGCCGCTCGATCTGACATTATGTTCTACGTGAAATCTATCAACTCTGACATTTCCATGATGATCCAATCTCTCGGCGGAACCACACTACCGGGCGTATATAGTGTCAATGTGAAGGCGAAGAACAATTTGATAGACGCCAGAAAGTTGCCACTTCGACCCATCATTCCTATATTTCTAGAAATATCAGTTCCTGCTCAGGAGATGCCTTCTACTAGCATGTCGGCTCCCACCCAGTCTATGTACACATATCCAAGTGTGTTGCAGAATGTTGCTTCTACATCTGGTTCTTCTAAGGAGGATATGAGTGATGTCAAGGAAATGTTGCGACATATGGCGAATGAGATAACCATTATCAAGCACAACCAGGTCGTACCTCTGAAGCTGACCTACCAGAATTATCAAGGCAGAAGGTCCTCTTACCAACAAAACTAGTTCCAAGGAGGCACTCGCACAAATCCGCAGGTGCAAACAACAAACCAGATAGTTTCAGTATCCACTTCGTTGCAAAGCACCAATCTAAACTCGAGCAGAGAGTTAACCGTGGGGCAAAATAATTTAGTGGACGACACCAACCCCTGGTGTTTCCCTTGCAGTGATTCACATATGCCTCGAAACTGTTTGCACGACAACCTACAACAAAAGGTGGCAGAGCAGCACAGCCAAGGTGCAACGTTAGATCTCAGAAGCTATGTGTATACCTCTTCACAAATGGACAATGTGGTGCTCACCGCACAAATGTAGGGGATGTCACTAGAGCAAGAAGGGGACATCGCTCCTGATCACACACTCTTCTCATGGATGGAAGAAGAGGAAGCGGTATTTGCCAATGATGCATCTGCATCTAAAACATCGCAAGTACAGTCTAATTACAACACCCGCTCAAAGAGGAGATTCATGGGAAAACCAGTTGTCCCGCAACTAGTCAGTCTGCAACCTAAAAATGCTTCTGACCAAATGACTAGTACCTCCACCATGGTTCCACAATGTCCATCGCAGAAGAAAATTGTTATAATAAGAGCAAAAGAGCATAAACCTCTGAATCCACCACCCGTCAACTGTTGGAACAACTGAAAATATCATCCGTTAATGTGTCTATGTGGGATATATTAGCTATTCTAGAGCAAAAGACATTACTACAAAAGGATCTTTAGGAGGATCCAATCATTGAACCAAAGGAGCAGTTGCTCAAAGGAAAGGCTGTTGATCAATCACCTCTAGCCAAAGTTCTCACAAATAGCACAATGGAAGCTCCCGTTGAGGTAAGAGATAACCTAAAACCCAAACCCCTCTTCCTAATTCTTATTGTGGGAGATAAGTTATTACACAATGCCATGATTGACTCTAGTGCTAGCACCACAATTATGTCAAAATAGATAGTTGAAGCTTTAGGGCTCAGTTATGAACCTTTAAAAAAAGGAGTGATGTAACTTGATGGAAACAAAGTCGAAACTATTGGTCTCATCAAGGACATTCCCTTGACTCTATTCGCCTTCCCTAGCATCACGATGTCAGAAGATACTGTGATCATAGATGTTCCCCCCATGTTTGGCCTCTGTCTATCTCAAAAAATTACTTCAAAGGTGGGCAGATACATGTCCCTAGATTGGTCACACATGATCCTCAGGACCAAGCGTGGTGCGAAAATGAAGATAGAATTTGAAGCTCTACATTTAGAACATGTGGCCACTGAAGCAATGATCAACTTTGAGGCCACTCATACTTCTCTCACCAAGCAAGAAATGTATTACACTGAGCTACTGGAAGATGAAAAGGTGACTAGAGATCAGACCGATCAAAAAGATGTTCTATTGAGCAAACATATGGATATTGATCCTTTTGGAAACTACCATGCTACTGGGTTGGGCACCTATGTCATCCGCAATGAGGATCTAGTGCTCCCGAAGGTCGTAAAAAAACTAGAGAGCGGTCAAGCCTCAGAGTTATGGATGTTGCATTTTGACGGAGCAAGATGCAAAAATGGCACAAGAACTGGGATATGTTTAATGTCCCCACAGAATGAAAAGAAACTGAGGTCTTTCCACTTCTAGTTCGCTTGCTTGAACAATGAAGTTGAATACGAAGGACTAGTTCAAGGTATCAGCCTTGCGGAATGGATGGGAATTAAGCAATTAATGGTGTTCAAAGATTTTGAACTAGTAGTCAATCAAGTATGAGGAATTCCCGTGGCCAAGAATGTTTGCAAGCGATCCTCTAGACACCGATTTTGGGACCTGATTGAGGGCTTTGAAGCCTTCAACATTCAAACAGTGCCCCGAGAACAAAATATAGATGCAAATCATATTGTGGCAATCGAATCCCAGTTTAATCCTGTCTTTGACCTCATTCACAACAAACACTTTATATGAGTGATAGTCCGACCAACCATTCCAGACAATGACCAAAGTTGGCAAGTGTTTGATAGTGATGAACACATTGTCTCGTTCATCCAGCAATCGAAGAATTTGTTGACCAGCTCCAACCAAAGATTGCCCAAGTTTACGAAGGACAAATCATTTAGCTGAAATCCAACAAGCTTCCAAAAGGATTAGTCACTCTCGATAATCTTTTTGATTGTGACGATGCAAGAAATGACAAATGGAAATTTGTAGCAGACAAAGGTGACTATGCGGATCTTCAAGTCAGAGATGGAAGAAAGCTCAAAGTCAGGAAGGATATCCTGCATCATGATAAAGAAAGGCTTATCGACTTTTGCAAAAAATATGAAGTGGTGGCCTAGTCATACGATGACCTTAGGGGATATGATCCCGATATCATCCAACATATAATAGAGTTGGCGGAAGGTGCAAAATTGGTCCACCAAAAATAGAGCCCAGTGAATCCCAAGATTGAAACGCTAATGGCACAAGAATTAACAAAGCTAATTCAGTCGCAGATTGTCTTCTCAATCAAGCATAGCACATGGGTATCCAATCTGGTCTTAGTCTGAAAGAAGACTAGAGATATTCGTCTATATGTGGACTTTTGAGACTTGAACAAAGCATCCTTGAAGGATCATTACCCACTACCTTCAATGGAGTCAATCTTGCAAACAGTCGCAGGATCAGAGATGTTTTCCCTGTTAGATGGCTTCTTCGGTTACAATCAAATCTAGGTCAAAGAGGAGGATCAACATAAGACAACGTTCACTACCAAGTGGGGAACATTCGCATACGCTAAGATGCCATTCAACCTCTTAAATGCAGGAGCCACCTTCCAGCGGGCAATGGATATCGCTTTTAGTGAACTAATCAACAAGATTATCCTAATCTATTTGGATGATTTGAAAGTGTTCTCCAAATCCAAAGATGATCATTTTGATCACCTTGAGATGGTGTTCAAGAAATACTAGGAGTTCGGGATATCCTTAAACCCAAAAAAATGTGTCTTAAGAGTACTGCAAGGCAAGCTATTGGGGCATGTATTGTCCAAAGAAGGAATTTCAATTGATCTCGAGCGGGTGAAAGCAATCAAAGAGCTTCCCCTTCCGATCAACAAGAAAGGCACCCAGTCCTTCTTGGGAAAGGTAAATTTTGTTAGCAAATTTATTTATGATTTTGCAGGAATAATTAGGCCAATCACCCTGATGCTGAAAAAAGATCAAACATTTACATGGACAAAAGAAGTCAGAGAAGCCTTTGAGAGAGTCAAGGATGCTATTTCCTCTGCTCCTGTTTTGGTCAACCCTAACTTATCAAAGGACTTCATAATGTATGTATTCAGTAGCAAGTCAAGCATTTCTATTGTCTTAACTTAGAAAGATGATGAGGGCAAGGGAGAACATCCGATAGCATTTCACTCCCAGATCCTGAAGGAATATGAGACAAACTACAACTTTGTAGAGAGGCAAGCGTTCACAATAGTTAAGGGACTCAAGAAGTTCTGACACTTAATCTCTTGCAAGAAGGTGATTGTCTATGTCGCACATTCTAGTGTGTGAAAATACATCATGGAAGGAGAAATCACCAAGAAAAGAGCCAATTGGATCACCAAGATCCTCGAATATGACATTGAGGTTAAGCCTACAAAGACCGTTCGAGGAAGAGGACTGTGCAAATATCTTGCACGTGATGAAGAAATGGCCACCAAAGAAAATCAGCCAGAGCTAGTCCTAACGAACAAGTCAAAGTCTGAAGGTTGTTGGCTAGCGGACAAACTAAGATTTATGCACATAGGAAAATATCCGTCGGGCCTTCCTTCTTAGAAGAGGATATTCTACCGACTGCAAAACAACAGATTCACACTCATTGAAGGGATTCTATTCAAAAGGAATTTTAATGGCATTCTATTGTGGTGTGTTACTATAGAGCAAGCAAAAATGATCCTCAACACTTACCACAACAGTCTCGCGGATAGGAATTTCTCCACAAAGACCGCCGCCATCAAAATCATGTGTGTGGGGTACTTTTGGCCAATGTTATACAATGATTCCTACTCCTTGGTGAAAACCTATAAGGAATGCCAGTTCTTCATAGGAAGAAGAAAGAATTCCACAATGCCTCTCAATCCGATAGTGGTTGATGAGCAATTCACGCAATGGGGCTTGGACTTCATTGTAATGATCAACCCAGCCTCCAACACAAGACATAAATGGATCTTAACAGCCATAGACTACTTCACAAGGTGAACCGAAGTCGTGCTTCTAAAGAATGCGACAGAGGTAGAGATAGTGGACTTTATAGAAGAACTGGTGATGAGATTCAGCCCGCCTAAAACTATCATCTCCGACAATGCTAAAGCTTTCCTGGGCTCTAAGGTGAGTCAATTTGCACTTACACATGGTATATTCCTTAAAATATCATCAAACTACTACCCACAGGGGAACAACTTAGTCAAGTCGATGAATAAAAATATGGTCTAACTCCTCAAAAGGATTGGGTCAAAATATCAAAGGGAATGGCATAAAAACCTCTGAGCAATGCTCTGGGCGGACTGCATAACTCCTAAGTAAGTCCTCAAGACTTCACCATATGATCTAGTATATGGAAAAGAGGCGCTATTGCCTATCTCTATGGAGATTCAGATGCTTCAATTGCTAAAATATCTCGAGGTGGAACAAAATGACGCAATAGAGGTGTGGTTAGCTGAGTTTCCAGAGGTATGAGAGAAAAGGGAAAAGTCCCTAACAGCCATGACTGACAGCCAATAGGTGGTTAAAAGGTGGTTTGACAAGAAATCATCTGACCAAGGTCTAAAGTGCGAAGACTTAGTGCTAAAATTTAATGAAAGGTTTGTGAAGCCAAGTCAACACGAGAAGTTTGACAGCCTTTGGGAAGGCTCGTTCAGAGTAATTCAATGCAAAGAACATAGTGCATATGAGTTGGAAACTATGGAAAGAGAAGCACTCAGAATTTTGGTCAACGGAATTCACCTTAAATTATTTAATTAAGCTTGCTTAGGGGCTTGGGAATTCGAATATCAAGCATGGAGGCGACAAAGTGCAAGCACACATCAGTGTTGACTCGATACTTGTCCTCGTATTCGAGGAAATCTCGTCCTAGAACCCATTTCATGGGTATAATAGCTAGTGAGTGCTTATTCTTCATCATCCTCTTCAAACGCTTAGTAGAAATATCACCTAAGAAAAGCAATCTGAGACATATGACACAATGGCCTAATTGGGGTATCCATGCTAACAATCGCTCTACAACTATCCTAAAACTATCTCTGCAAAGTGCCTAAGTCTAGCTTATGAAAATGCTACGCATTGCTAATGCTAAACTACTAAGCTAATTACCTACTACCAATTTTTCTCAAATCACTAAGTGTGATTTTTCTACTACTTAGGTGCTTATTTATAGAAAAATCAAGGAAATGTGTGGTAATCTGCTTACCATAAACGTGATGCTAATCGAGTACCAACTTGAAAGCTATGCCAGAGCTTGCTCAAATTTCCCACCCAATTGCATCTGTTGAGTGCGGCTTATTGCGTGCAAAACTAATAAGGGCTAATTAATTAGCCTAAGCTAGTGGTAGCAATTGGCGGTGTTATGCATGGCCAAAGATTGAGGTGTCATTTTCCAGGTGTTTTTCTTATTCCAAGGCAGAGCTCATATCTTTTCAAACGTTGATTGCATCTTTGGCTTAATCATTCCTTTTGGGATATTAATTGCCAACGCATACAAATGCTTAAGCCACTAGCAAAGTGTTGGCTCAAGTTCCAAGAAAATTGCAATGTACAATACGATTGCTAATTGTAATTATGAATTCTTGTCAAATAAAAATGGAAAGTAATTCATCTCACACAAGCCAGAAGGTTGGTGGTATATGTCAAATTAAATGCAAAAAAGGTAACTCCCGTCTACCACCTTGAGAAAAGATAACTAAGTATTGCATGCAAAATATTTAAGCACTTAAAAGGTCTTTGCAAATACGTTACGTTTCCCAGAGCAAAAGAAATTTCTAGTGCACAGGCAGAGCTGAGATAAAATTGCAGAGAAATTTAGGCTAAGCAGAAGCTTCCTGCAAATCAAAAATGGCAGAAAGTTCAAGCCAAGAAGCACAGGGAGAGGCAACGAAAAACTTATTTAAAGCTATACGAGGAGCACCAGTCATCAATATCTTTGAAAACATTTCTTATGCCACACCGGGTATTCCTGACAAGCCAAAGTGGGCAAACACACAGGAGCTGGAGAAACCCAAAAGCTATAGAGACCAAAACCTAATCCAAGAGGACTGTGATAATATTCATGATCCCTTTCTTTCAAAGAACCCTAAAGGGTTGAGGGAAGTGACCTGCGAGAGAATGAAGATATCCAAAAATACAATGTTGATGGCAAATAAAGTATGGTTTAGCGGGCTTCCACAATATATGGTCCCATCTGTGCACTACTGCCCAAAATTAGTCGATGCGGCCATTAAGCATTTCAACTCAAGCACCAACACTATCAAGGTCAGGACTTTGTCAGTTAACATCACTTCGGGAGCCATCTGGAATATGTTGTGCATTCCTGATCATAAGCAAAGAGGGATGAAAATAGAAGCATTCACTTCTAAACAGGGGGAACACATATGGAACACCAAGGATAAGGCTTTGGAGTTTTATAAAAAAGAAACCCAAAGGATTGAAGCAAAGCAAGGGAAGCCACCAAGAATTCTGGCACAACACGACGTTTTCGAAACAGACTTGCAAGATGCCTTTTCAATGATGGAATTTTTTTTTGGTCTGGTCATTGACCAAGAGGTGCACGCATTTCAATTAGGCCCGGGTTTCTAGTTTTGCAGGCAACAATCTTACTTCTGGTATGATTTTGCAGAATACCTATCAAAGAAAATGATAGAGCAAATTAACAATTACCAAGCTGAATGAAAGTTCAAATTTCCTTCCTATCTTGCCAATATGTTTTTGCATCAAAACCCTGATTTCTTTGATAAGCAGGAAAAGTTGTCTATTTTTTACAAAAAGAACAGAAGAAAACCAGTTTATGTCTGGACTCCTCTCCTCTTTTCCACTTTTGACTATTATGCATTTTTGGATTATTTCTTGACTCTGATTTTGCAAGATTTGCAAGGAGAGGATAGTATTAATCGGCTCACTTTGATGCAGACAAAGTATATGCAAAACTTCATTCCCAGATGTGACTGGTTTTTTTGAGAAGATTTTACATTCATTTGAATGCGAGGCTTCACCAAGGAACTACTCTACCTTCCGACATGCATTACTAATCAAGTGTTGGCCCTTGAAATCTTCTGGCAGGGGTGCATTATTGATGTTACCTTCTGCAGCGAAAAACCCAAGAGGAAGGGATTCTTCATTTGTCCGCAAAGCTTCAAAATAGTGGCCATGAAAAAGAAGCAAACACACCCGTTGTTGCAAGATAAACTGGCTCATCTAGGGTTGGTAATGATCTACAACAAATGGAATTACAAAGCTTTCAATGATCTACCATATGAGCATATCAAAGTAACTCACAGTTCTCAGCCTTACTGGGAAAAGAGGCACAACCCACTAGAGGATGAAGATGAATTATTGGTTGATCTTATTCATATTCGCACAGAGGACTGTAGGCTGCCATGGCATAGATTCTACTTTGCTACGACGGATTATGATGAGAACTGCAAAATGGGAAAAGCCATGATCAATAGGTTGAGAAAAGAATACGAATGGAGTATAGAAAGGATCAAATCCTTCTGGGTATATCGCCAAGAGACAAAATAGCTTGATGCACCTTATCAAAGCATGTCAGATAATGAATAGTTTGACAAGTTGTGGAATGATGAGCATCCTGCTTCTGACTCAAGCACTAGCAGAGAGAATGACCCCGATGAAGAAGAAGAGAAGGCAGAGGAGGAAGCCAAGACATTGACATCCTCCACCTAACAAAGGAAAAGGTCCACAGGACAACCTGTTTATGTCGCTTCAAATGTGTGACTAAATATATCAAGAGCCTCGCGGATGCTTACTTGGGCCTCAAAAGAAACAAGAGGGTCCCAACAACAACAACCAGAGATTATGGAGATCGAAGAGTCCCCGCCCCCTAAACGATAGCGCACAAAAGCTATTATGGGAGAAGGTTCGCAAGAACTCGCCGCAAGCCAAGTGCTCACAAAAAGCTAGGAGTTCGAAGTAAGTGAGGAGCCAACAACAAGCGAAGCACTACCACCATCCAATCAGCAGGTAATGTTTGCTCCTTCTTTTCTCACTTCTCAATCTTTAGTATCCTCTACCATTCCCGCGATGCCCCTTACTACAAGTGTTGGCCCTACCTTCTCTACACCTACCACAATGTTTGCGGGAGGTTTCTCCCAATTCGCCCAGACAGGGACATCTATCTTAACACCTCCGTGAACCTTGACACCAGCCGCCGCTACCCAGTCTCTCCTCGCCTCTCTTTTCTGAAGACCAATGGTCATTGAAACCCCTATTGCTTTTTCTACCTTGGGCCCAACCCAATATGATCAACAAACAGACTCTACAATGACCACCCCATCACCACAACAACCAATGAGCCCTTCCGCCAGTTCACAAACCAAACTTTGGCAAGTCCCTTATTTCTCCCTACAGACTATTACTCTCCAAAAGAGGAAAACGCAGGGGCTTGCCACACTTACATTCCCTTTTTCCCTACCTCCCAGTGCACCCTTTGCTGGCGGGCTAGTTAAGTTTCCATTTGAATTCATAGCCCAAGGAGAAGCCACAAAACAAGTGTGGGTTCTCAGAATTCAAAAGAAAAAGGCTAAGGATGACAAAAGGGATGCAGAGCCGAAAGTGTAAATGATGTACAATGAGGTGCAAGGAACATTGAATTTTTCCACCATGTACCCGAACACTACCAAACTACGAGAAGAGATGTTGTCGAATGATTACAACATGTATGGCGTGGGACTCGATTTGAATGCAGCTCGACCGCAAGACAAGGTAGAACTCATGGAGGAAATGTAGCGGGTGATGATAATAGACTTCCTCAAGTCTGGCCATCAACTAAAAAAAAAGGAGCAACTAAAGCTCATGAAGGAAAGGGTTAGTTTCCTAGAGACAAGGGAGAAATCGCTGGAAGCAGAAGTTGTGCGCTTATCAGAGAAAGCACAGGCAAAAGATTTGGAGTGGAGAAAACTCTAAGAAGAATTCAAGAAGCCCCAATCCATTGACCCCACATTGATGAACGAGTTGTGGGCAAAGAACCAAGAATATCAGAGCCAATTGGCCCTGACAGAGTAGAATCTACAACAAAAAGATGAAGAGTTAGTAGCTCAGCGTGCTCAACATGAGCATAAATTAGAAAAGCGAAAAATGGAATTTGAGGGCCAAAAGACCCAATTTGAAAAGGAACTCCAAGAGACAAAGTATTCTCTTAACATAGGGTTGGAAAACCATGCCTGGGCTGAGGAGAACTAGTTTAAAGAGCTAAGTAGCCTTGAGGAGCAACTTGTATCCGCAAAAAAGAGAATTGTGGAATTAACAGAGGATGTCAACTTGAAGGATGCAGAGATTTCCCTTCTAAAGAGCACTCCCCAGGCCCCTACTGCACAGTCGGACCTCATCCTAGTACCTCAGTAGCTATACATTTCATACTAGGAAAAGGTTAAGGTCTTCTGCCTAACATTGCAGCCAACACTTCAGTTCATCTCAAAGGAAAAAAATTGAGCCAGGAGGTTCATGAAACAATTGAGCAATTCCCACTGTTTATCACAGAGAAGGTTATTGAGGTGAAGAGTTTGCTAAGAAAGCTATACATGGTCTCTGATGAAGACTTGGCAGAGGCAGGAATCAAAGATTGGGATGTCACTGCCTAGACGACAAACAAGTTCACCCATTGCCACTCAGCCTTCCTATGAACTAATGCCTACACAACTATTTTGAACAAGACTATGGATGGCATGCAGGAAAATTTCTCCTGACTAGCTAAAATGGGCCTGCCGTCCCCGTTTCTTGAAGATAGGTCGACTGCCACAACCGAGCAAATTATAAAAATGATTAAAGAAAAAGAGCAAGACCTAGCCACTTTCCAGGATTTCAGTCAACCTCCTATTGCAACAGACATTAAAGGTGTCATTCATCCTCTTGCATAGCTACTTTTCCATTGCAAGGCAGGGGTTGATTTACCTAAGGTGCGGCCTTATAAAGAAATGCTCAACCTAGGTGGAGTGCAGGAAAATTTGTGCAATATAACAAGACCATCTGAAGATGACTGGTCACCCCTACAGGAAGCCCTTTCCAAGCTCTAATTTCGTTGCCTAATGGATGGTGCTCTAGTCTGCGAACCAGAGAAAATTTTGGGTTCCTTGTTCCTCAAGCGAAATGCCCCTGATAGTCGCTAGAAGCTGTGAATACAAAATTCACCATGCTCCCTTCGGGTTTTATTTTTTGCTAGGTATCGGCCCATGCCTTCTATGAATGTTGATGGCCCTTTTTGATAAATGACCACTGGCCTCCGCCACGTGTCCACTCAGCACTCTCCAAGGGAATTCTCTCCTTTTCTCTTCTACCGGCCCCTGCTATGCTCACATGTGTCTTCACCGCGAGCTATTTTATCTACTTCCCTTCACTTCCTCATCGAATCCCACCCGCGTGCCATGTAGCTCCCATTTGCTTAAAGATTTGGTAGGCCCCACCAGTGACATCTATTGTAAGCATTGCTACTACGTGTCATCCCATAATAGGCTTTTAGCAAAGAAAGGGGAGAAGGGACCACGGGTTGTGCCATGCTGCCATCTGTCTCCTTGTGAGTGCTTCTTCAACACAAAGGATGGAATAACTTATGGGTTGTGATATGTTGCCATGTTTCTAACTGCCTATACTGGGTGGCGACACTTGTCTGCTCGGGACATTACTGGGACCACTGCCATCATTTGCAGGGGATGCACCTAGATGGTGAGCGACCAAATGCTATGGCCCGAATATTTTTCTATTGCAACGGCCAAGGGAACATTGTTGCTACATCATTGCTCAGGATTTTGAATCTTTTCAGTTACTGTTCGCTAGGTGGTGGGAATGTTGGCTATATATACTGCTCTTTGCTTCTGAAGAGGGGTTTGAATATTACATGTTACATGTTCCAAGTTCCATGGGTTCAAGAATTACAAGTTTTAGAGAGACATCAGACCTTTTTATTGTTTAGAATATTGCAAGAACTCACAGACTGTCATTGTTCGGCCTCTCTATTTTCTTATGCTATTGACAAAATTTATACTTTTCCATAATTGTTTGAATGGTTTATTTTTCGAACTTCTATAATTTGAATGTACGTTTGTTGTTTTAGATCATGTCTTTTGACTCCTCTTTTTAGTAAATGGGTGTGAAAATTATTTTATGTCATTGAATGAGTTCTTCATGCTTTAATCTTTAATTTTTGTTATTCTAGGACATGGTAAATTGCTGAGCGGGCCCTTAGATCATATCCAAAAGATAGGTTTATTGTGTCTTTTATCTAAATTTTGGCGCATCGCCTTAGTTAGATCCTTTATTTTTATATCTGCTTCATTTTTCCATTCCAAAAACCAATTACAGAAGAAGTCGAATTCTTTAAAAATCTAGAGGTCACTCAGTTTAGCGCAATAAGTCCCCCATAAACTAAGTTTCCCACAAAGGGCTATTACCTTGCCAATTTTTGGCATCAACAAATAATTTTATTACAATTTTGAAAATGTCTAGAATATTATGAATTTAGGGGGTATTTTTGTGTGTTTTTAGGATGCATGATTGTATTTAGTGTCTACACCCATGTGGTGTCATCTAACTTTTACATAGTCATATCCACACTATGTACTCATGTCCTACTTGTTATGCCTTGCATAACCACCCCATTTTAATTTTTGATCAAAATGGGTCCCCCTTGTCTTTGTTCTGTCCTTGGTGCTTTTGCTTGGGTCTTAGGATTTGTTCTTTTTCCTCCTAAGCCCTTGTTCCTTTTGTCTGGCAGAAGTGGAGCCGGAATGGAAACTGGACTTGGAACTTTGTAAAGGTTCCAAGTCTGGATTTGGTTCTGGTCCCAGTCCCGCCCTTGCCTTGTTGGTTTTCTTTGTCTTTTTGGTTTGTGTTGCACTCTTGGGTCAGTTTCTCCCTTGAGTTGTCTTTTGTTTGCTTGTGTTTTGTTTTCTCCCTGGCGGAAGCAAAACCAAAATTGGAACCAAACTGGGAACTTTGCAAAAAAAATTGAATCCAATTTTGGTTTTCTTTGTGTTTTTTCCCCGTTTGTGTCTTGTTTGGGATGGGCTTCATTCTGGTCCTGCTTCCTTTTGTTTTATGTTTATTATTTTTCTTGTGTCGGTGTTTGTTCCTCTAGTGGGAGCAGAGCCGGAATTGGAACCAAATCTGGAACTTTGCAAAAGGTTCCAGATCCGGTTTTGGTTCTAACTCCCCCTCGTCCCTTTGTTTTTGTCTTCCTTGCTGTGGAACCAGAACCAAAATGGAATGTGGAGGCTTACATCAAGTTCTTGGTTTTGGAATGGCTCCACTTCCGCCCCAACCTGGCCCCAAACCCACCTTAATAAAAAGTTTCTTTTCGGAACCGAAACAATATGAGAACCAAAACTAAACAAAAAGGAAAATGTTCGCATCTAGAAATGGTTCTAGTTCTGCTCCTGTCATGGTTCCGCACCCGCACCCAAAGTTTTGAAGTCCCTATCCAATTGAGTAGAGGCCTAAGTACAAGGCACACAACTATTTAACCAAATGTATCTTCAATTATATATGTTGGATATTTAATTAATTTTCAGAATTAGTTAAATATTATTCATTAATTAATTTTATAAATTGATTAATGTGTTTATGCTTTTTGGTTTTCAAGTACTTTTGAAGGTTGAAAAGATAATGGATTGAGAGGAGATTACAAAACTAATGTGCAAAGGAGGAAAGAGGATATTTTCTGAGGAGATGAAACTGACAGTAAAATGAATGTACGGTGGGCCCACTTAAGTTTATTTCTGGAAAGAATGTTGCTGCTCATCATGCAAAAAGGATAGACTCAAGGTTAAACTAGAGGTTGCAATGATGAACTAGAAGCTACAAATGTAACTGAAAGATGCAGTTGTTAACTAAAGCTAAATTGGAGCTAAAACAAAGAGTTTTTGATTGATTGCTGCAACTTTTGATGAGTTGTTTGAGCATGAATTATGTAAAATGATTGAGCTATTAATGGTCAAATCAAGCTCATTGTAAAGGATTAGAATCTTAGGAAAATTAGTGAGACATTTTGTAGATTAGCTGATTAGACTTTTGCAGTAGAGTAGATGATAAAATTTTATGTATTCTTAGTTTAGCTAAGGTAATTTGAAGACATTGGTTTTTGTGCACTGGTGAAACTTTCCAGATTTGTAAATGTTGTTTATCTATTTTGAAATAGTAGAAGTAGCCAGATTTAAACCTACTTTAAGTTATGATTTGGAGTGATGTTTGTTCTATTAATCATTTGATTTGGAATCTTTCAAGGAATGAAGTTTTATCTTTTCTTTTGTTTGAAATGGTGATTTGTGATCTGTTGTTAAAGTTTGCACTGTGAATGGATGTCTAGCTTTGTATTGATTACAGGTTTATTTGTTTTGCAGTTTATTTTAGGAATTCCTTGGAGAGTAACATGTCTGATTAACTGAATGAATCAATATTCTTTTCTTTTCTATGTCCTTGATCTATATTTTGCCTTTTTTTTATACCCCCCGGTTAGAGTAGGTTTAGATAGAAATTTGATCTTGCAGCAATCAAGAAGCTCAATAACCAGTAGGTCCCTTGAACATTATAGCGTCATTGATCGCTCAACAAAACAACACAGTTGAGAACCAACTACAAAGACCTTGAAAGATAGGTGGTTTTAGATTAGTTATCTTTTTCAGGAGAAACAAAGTAAAAATAGTTTGTTTAAATGTTGCTGTGTCAATTTGGCCATCAACAGGACTAGCGCTAGAAGGAGGGCCCTTGATCAATTTTGCTCTGTTGTATGGGAGTGGGTTAGATCTTGGAAAACCTAGCTCTGATGGGTAGCCCTTTGTGTGTATACCTATATTTATTCATGAAATCCCTGGTCACATGTATGATAGGCTTCCTTTATTTTTCCCTAACAATGGACAAAATAATTCTAAACATGTCAATATTTGCAGGGATTTAGTCATTTTTCTCTAGATTCAGCATGAGGATATCATCTATCAATTGTTTGTCAAAACACTTCAAGGTACAACAAAGCAATGGTATGTTAATCTTCCACCAAATTCTATTTGTTCATGGATAGAATTATAAATATTATTCCTAGATCATATTGATCCTCATGCGTGTGCACCACACTCATCACATGAATTACAGCTACGAAAATGATACCACTAGAAACCATTTACCAATTCAATCACATATTCTTGTTTATGTATCAAAGGGTTCAAGCTTTAAATTTGGTTATTGATGATCATATCCTAATAGTACATTATTATTGGGGTTTGAACCCTCCATTTACAACAAAAAATAGACGTTGTGGTGAGGCTACATCCCTTCATGATGCATTGAACAAAGCTCTCTTATTGGCACAATCTGGACATGACACAAGAAATTCAGGTAGCCAAAATCAGGTTTATAATCCTCTTGTGCTTGCAAATTTCCATCCTTTGTAGCCTTCTGTAGGTTTACCCACCATCCCTACCTAGATGCAATCATTCTCACCAAGTAGCTACAACTTTCCTAATTTTCCAAGCACCAAGTTTTTCAACGCTTCATATCAATTTAATCCCACGCAAGACCATTGGAAGAACCTAGCTCTGCAAAATCCAACCACAAAGGTAAGTATTCCACTTGTCAATGAAGTTGTAACTATATCATCTCTTTTTGGTCATACTCCCACACATAATGCATTAGATCATGATGAAGTTGTAAATGAAACATTTGATGAGCAAGTATATCATTTCAATATTTTATTTGACAAAGAGCATGAAATGAATATAAATTCAGAGCATGATGGAAATATTAGGTTAGAATATAGTCTCATTGGAAATGATAAAACTGACGATGATATTGAAAGAGATGAAATATTAACACAGGATTGTTGTCATGAGAAATTAGCAATACCTTTCAACGCTTTGAACAACTCTTCTAACCAAGATGAAAATTAGTGTGATGAAGGATGGACAAAAGAGCACAGTTCATGTTGGCTAGATATCCCACGTATGCAAAGTCGAGTAAGGGAGAAATTTGAAGAATTAGGAGATCTAAAACTATCAAAACTTGTTAGGCCAAATTGATGCAGGATACATCGAACCAATCAACATTCTCATATGGATTTTCATGTTTTCCTTGGTAGGATGGAGTTATATTTCAAACAATTGATCACTATGGAAGATCCCTGGGATACTTGTCCACTCAATGAGGAAGATGAAACAACTAGCACACAGGAAAATGATAATCAGTCCATCCAAAATGATGAGAGTAACTGCGAGGAGATGTTTAGTTCTTCCCCATCTTCTGATGACTTTGATCCTTGCATCGAGATGGATTCCATGATTGATAAAGTTCCCCTACCTTGTGCATATTTTTTGGATATGAAAAGTGAATTTATTGATACGTTCATAAACTCTTTCATGAGCATTAATAATGACGAAACATCTATTGACGAGTTAACACAAGAAAATGACTCTGCTGATTTGAATAATGAAAATATTGAAACAGAGAACACACTTTGGGATGAGATTGCAAATGAATCTCATGGTCAAAGACAAGGACTTGAATGCCAAAATGACTCTTTGAGGGAAGAAGTTTGAATAGATGTGCAAATCAGTCAAGTTTCACTCGATATTCAATCAGATCAAGCTTACCCCTATCAAGAAAATGGATTGGGTTTTAATGCTAATCAAAATATTGACATAGATGAGTTTAATGTTCTATTGGAGAAAGGAATGTATGATCAGATTCAGCTGGATGAAACAAAAGGAGGTCAAGTGGGTTGTCTAGATGTTGCCTCATAAATTGAACCACTCCAACGTGATGAAGAGAACGAAATGGGGAAGTTTCTTCTTGGTTTTGATTCTATTTATTCGAATGATTTTTTTGAAGAAAACCATCATTTATCTTGCATTAATGAATTTGACCTTGATGATGGTAAACTTGACATTGACTTGTATGTTTTAGTTGATGATATGCAAAAAACTGAACTGAAGAAGTGTTTTTTTGGATTTGACTCCATGCTTTCAAATGATTTGTTTGAAGAAAATCCTTGTTCGTTGTGTGTCAGTGTCTCTAACATTAATGATGATGAGTTGGATGCTAATTTTCAAACTCTTTTGGGTGACATGTTTGAAGAGAGTGTTGACAACAATGCTTCATTTCCGAAGGTGGGTTTGCAGACCTTGCAAGTTGACTACATGGGTGATTTGTTGCTTAGTTATTTTGAGGACATCCATAAATTTTTTGACTTTGTGCCCGAGATGAATACATTGATGTTGGTAAATGGATATCCCAGCTGCAAAAAAAATCTCACTTCAGGTGATCCATGTAAGATTCATTATTTTGGTTCTCCTTTTGAGGTCAATTGCTCTGATTTCTTATCAGCTGGGAAGGCTGCCATAATATCTAAGGAAAATGTTGAATAGATTGATTTAAAGGTTGAGGAAGCTAACCATGTAATTGGTAAAGTCTATGCTATTGAGAATGTGATTGAGGTTGATAATCTTGGTGAAATCAAATACACTGGTTTTCTGTTTGAAACTAGTAATGATAGGGATATGCATGTAAATTTTAAATCTTGTTGTGACCTCTTGAATAATAATGATATGCCCCTAATGGATGCCCTTTATGTTGACATGCATGAATTGGAGCGAAATGGAGTGGTGTTCCATGAGCTAAGACCTTGTGAGAAGGAATTCGTACAACACAAGTCTGCATTAGCAACTGAAGGTCTTCTAAATCAGGTGGTGTCCTTTCATCATCCTTTGTTTTTTGATAATTTTTAGTTTGATTATGATGCTGTGGATAATAAAATGTGTTTGTGGGTAAATCATGACAAGGCTAAGAACCCACAACTGTCAATATTTCAAAATTTATACCTTTAGAATGAATATACTGCACATAAACTTTATATTTTTGAGTATAAAGATAAATTTGCTAGATTCAGAACCACACCTAGCAAGTTAAGATTGTTGCACATAATGAAAAATCAGTCGGGTGGATGTACAAATTTTTATAGTATTTTGTTTGTAGAGTTTTTTTTTGGAGTTAGTTTAGGATTAGGATTGGTTAGTGTTAGTTTTTGGTTTAGTTAGTTTTCTTTTTTATTTTGGTTTATGTTGTTTGTTTTGTTTTGTTTCTGGGTTTGTTTGTTTCTCTTTTGCTTTTGATCTTTTGTTGTTTGTTTATTGTTTTTATTCTCATTTTTTGTCTTGGTTTTGTTGGCTCATCCCTTTGTTTGTTTTGGTTTGTTCTTTTTCTTTTTTGTTTGTTTTGTCCTTGTGGTTTCTGTTTTTGTTGTTATGTCTTGGGGTGATTTATGTTTTTCTCTATTTCAAAATATGGAGTGGTTATTCACTGTATGCTGAAGGTACTAGGAGAGAAGTTGGTTTAGGTATTTTCAAGTATGTTTGTGGAAATTGTTCTTTTCATGACTTGTGTCTCGTGTTCTTTTTATATAATGGTCTAAAAGGTAAAAAACAAATAGGTATATTGTAAGAGATCTCATAAACCACAATTGAATCTATCACAAAATAGATAAGAACATCTGTTCTACATAAAATCCCATTTATATCTAGGTGACTGTATTTTAGATCTGGGTGAAAAATATGAATCCTGACACTATCATGAGGTCCATTGTAGTTCTCAACCCAAATTTTAGATTGCTACATCTAATTATTGAGAAAAGATGATAAAGAATTCCTTCAGGAAAAAAACTCATAAAATGAGAAGAAAAGAGAATCATTAAATAATGACAAACTCAATACAAGAAGGGTAATTCAAATATCTCTATCAGGGCTATGGATGCTTGATTGGCAGTAGAGAAATACTTTGAGAGAAATAGAGGTATCTCTGTTGGGGCTATGGATGCCTATTTGGCAGCAGAGCAATACCCAGGATGTCATTGCATGATAGTCATAGGGATTCAATTTACGTAGCTTGAATCTTGAATATAGTTGTTAAAGAGTAGAAGGAGCTTTTTCAAAAATAGATGCACCATAGATGCACACACTCAGATTCAAAGTGGTTAATGTTGATTTACATTTTGAGATTCTAGCTCAACCTTGTTTGCCTTAACTAATCATACTTGAAGTTTAAAATGTTCATGAACCAGAGGTTCCGGGTGACTGAATTCTTCAGTTTCTTGAAAATGGGTAAACCATTTTCCTAGTCGAGTCGCCATTTGTTATACCTTGCATAACCACCCCATTTTAATTTTTGATCAAAATCGGTCCACCTGTCTTTTTGTCCTTGGTGCTTTCTTGGGTCTTAGGTGTTGTTCTTTTTCCTTCTAAGTCCTTGTTCCTTTTGTTTGGCAGAAGCGGAGTCAAAATTTAGAACTTTGTAAAGGTTCCAAGTCTGGTCCTGGTCCCACCCTTGCCTTGTTGGTTTTCTTTGTCTTTTTGGTTTGCCTTGCACTCTTGGGTCCGTTTCTCCCTTGAGTTGTCTTTTGTTTGCTTGTGTTTTGTTTTCCCCTTGGTGGAAGTGGAACCAGAAATAGAACCGAACTTGGAACTTTGCAAAAAGTTCTGGATCCGGTTTTGGTTCTAATCCTGCTCCCATTGGTTTTCTTTGTGTTTTGTCGCTGTTTGTGTCTTGTTTGGGATGGGCTTCATTTTGGTCCTGCTTCCCTTTGTTTTTTGTTTCTTGTTTTTCTTATGTTGGTGTTTGTTCCTCTGGCAGGAGCGGAAGCAGAATCAGAACCAAATCTGGAACTTTGCAAAAGGTTCCAGATCCGGTTTTGGTTCTGACTCCGCCCCCGTTCCTTTGTTGTTGTCTTCCTTGCTGCGGGGCCAGAACTGGAACTAGAATGGAATGTGGAGGCTTACATCAAGTTCTTGGTTTTGGAATGGCTC
>VDFB02086081.1:304119203-304158027 GCA_007258455.2 Sequoia sempervirens | reverse complement strand
TGAACCTTGACACCAGCCGCCGCTACCCAGTCTCTCCTCGCCTCTCTTTTCTGAAGACCAATGGTCATTGAAACCCCTATTGCTTTTTCTACCTTGGGCCCAACCCAATATGATCAACAAACAGACTCTACAATGACCACCCCATCACCACAACAACCAATGAGCCCTTCCGCCAGTTCACAAACCAAACTTTGGCAAGTCCCTTATTTCTCCCTACAGACTATTACTCTCCAAAAGAGGAAAACGCAGGGGCTTGCCACACTTACATTCCCTTTTTCCCTACCTCCCAGTGCACCCTTTGCTGGCGGGCTAGTTAAGTTTCCATTTGAATTCATAGCCCAAGGAGAAGCCACAAAACAAGTGTGGGTTCTCAGAATTCAAAAGAAAAAGGCTAAGGATGACAAAAGGGATGCAGAGCCGAAAGTGTAAATGATGTACAATGAGGTGCAAGGAACATTGAATTTTTCCACCATGTACCCGAACACTACCAAACTACGAGAAGAGATGTTGTCGAATGATTACAACATGTATGGCGTGGGACTCGATTTGAATGCAGCTCGACCGCAAGACAAGGTAGAACTCATGGAGGAAATGTAGCGGGTGATGATAATAGACTTCCTCAAGTCTGGCCATCAACTAAAAAAAAAGGAGCAACTAAAGCTCATGAAGGAAAGGGTTAGTTTCCTAGAGACAAGGGAGAAATCGCTGGAAGCAGAAGTTGTGCGCTTATCAGAGAAAGCACAGGCAAAAGATTTGGAGTGGAGAAAACTCTAAGAAGAATTCAAGAAGCCCCAATCCATTGACCCCACATTGATGAACGAGTTGTGGGCAAAGAACCAAGAATATCAGAGCCAATTGGCCCTGACAGAGTAGAATCTACAACAAAAAGATGAAGAGTTAGTAGCTCAGCGTGCTCAACATGAGCATAAATTAGAAAAGCGAAAAATGGAATTTGAGGGCCAAAAGACCCAATTTGAAAAGGAACTCCAAGAGACAAAGTATTCTCTTAACATAGGGTTGGAAAACCATGCCTGGGCTGAGGAGAACTAGTTTAAAGAGCTAAGTAGCCTTGAGGAGCAACTTGTATCCGCAAAAAAGAGAATTGTGGAATTAACAGAGGATGTCAACTTGAAGGATGCAGAGATTTCCCTTCTAAAGAGCACTCCCCAGGCCCCTACTGCACAGTCGGACCTCATCCTAGTACCTCAGTAGCTATACATTTCATACTAGGAAAAGGTTAAGGTCTTCTGCCTAACATTGCAGCCAACACTTCAGTTCATCTCAAAGGAAAAAAATTGAGCCAGGAGGTTCATGAAACAATTGAGCAATTCCCACTGTTTATCACAGAGAAGGTTATTGAGGTGAAGAGTTTGCTAAGAAAGCTATACATGGTCTCTGATGAAGACTTGGCAGAGGCAGGAATCAAAGATTGGGATGTCACTGCCTAGACGACAAACAAGTTCACCCATTGCCACTCAGCCTTCCTATGAACTAATGCCTACACAACTATTTTGAACAAGACTATGGATGGCATGCAGGAAAATTTCTCCTGACTAGCTAAAATGGGCCTGCCGTCCCCGTTTCTTGAAGATAGGTCGACTGCCACAACCGAGCAAATTATAAAAATGATTAAAGAAAAAGAGCAAGACCTAGCCACTTTCCAGGATTTCAGTCAACCTCCTATTGCAACAGACATTAAAGGTGTCATTCATCCTCTTGCATAGCTACTTTTCCATTGCAAGGCAGGGGTTGATTTACCTAAGGTGCGGCCTTATAAAGAAATGCTCAACCTAGGTGGAGTGCAGGAAAATTTGTGCAATATAACAAGACCATCTGAAGATGACTGGTCACCCCTACAGGAAGCCCTTTCCAAGCTCTAATTTCGTTGCCTAATGGATGGTGCTCTAGTCTGCGAACCAGAGAAAATTTTGGGTTCCTTGTTCCTCAAGCGAAATGCCCCTGATAGTCGCTAGAAGCTGTGAATACAAAATTCACCATGCTCCCTTCGGGTTTTATTTTTTGCTAGGTATCGGCCCATGCCTTCTATGAATGTTGATGGCCCTTTTTGATAAATGACCACTGGCCTCCGCCACGTGTCCACTCAGCACTCTCCAAGGGAATTCTCTCCTTTTCTCTTCTACCGGCCCCTGCTATGCTCACATGTGTCTTCACCGCGAGCTATTTTATCTACTTCCCTTCACTTCCTCATCGAATCCCACCCGCGTGCCATGTAGCTCCCATTTGCTTAAAGATTTGGTAGGCCCCACCAGTGACATCTATTGTAAGCATTGCTACTACGTGTCATCCCATAATAGGCTTTTAGCAAAGAAAGGGGAGAAGGGACCACGGGTTGTGCCATGCTGCCATCTGTCTCCTTGTGAGTGCTTCTTCAACACAAAGGATGGAATAACTTATGGGTTGTGATATGTTGCCATGTTTCTAACTGCCTATACTGGGTGGCGACACTTGTCTGCTCGGGACATTACTGGGACCACTGCCATCATTTGCAGGGGATGCACCTAGATGGTGAGCGACCAAATGCTATGGCCCGAATATTTTTCTATTGCAACGGCCAAGGGAACATTGTTGCTACATCATTGCTCAGGATTTTGAATCTTTTCAGTTACTGTTCGCTAGGTGGTGGGAATGTTGGCTATATATACTGCTCTTTGCTTCTGAAGAGGGGTTTGAATATTACATGTTACATGTTCCAAGTTCCATGGGTTCAAGAATTACAAGTTTTAGAGAGACATCAGACCTTTTTATTGTTTAGAATATTGCAAGAACTCACAGACTGTCATTGTTCGGCCTCTCTATTTTCTTATGCTATTGACAAAATTTATACTTTTCCATAATTGTTTGAATGGTTTATTTTTCGAACTTCTATAATTTGAATGTACGTTTGTTGTTTTAGATCATGTCTTTTGACTCCTCTTTTTAGTAAATGGGTGTGAAAATTATTTTATGTCATTGAATGAGTTCTTCATGCTTTAATCTTTAATTTTTGTTATTCTAGGACATGGTAAATTGCTGAGCGGGCCCTTAGATCATATCCAAAAGATAGGTTTATTGTGTCTTTTATCTAAATTTTGGCGCATCGCCTTAGTTAGATCCTTTATTTTTATATCTGCTTCATTTTTCCATTCCAAAAACCAATTACAGAAGAAGTCGAATTCTTTAAAAATCTAGAGGTCACTCAGTTTAGCGCAATAAGTCCCCCATAAACTAAGTTTCCCACAAAGGGCTATTACCTTGCCAATTTTTGGCATCAACAAATAATTTTATTACAATTTTGAAAATGTCTAGAATATTATGAATTTAGGGGGTATTTTTGTGTGTTTTTAGGATGCATGATTGTATTTAGTGTCTACACCCATGTGGTGTCATCTAACTTTTACATAGTCATATCCACACTATGTACTCATGTCCTACTTGTTATGCCTTGCATAACCACCCCATTTTAATTTTTGATCAAAATGGGTCCCCCTTGTCTTTGTTCTGTCCTTGGTGCTTTTGCTTGGGTCTTAGGATTTGTTCTTTTTCCTCCTAAGCCCTTGTTCCTTTTGTCTGGCAGAAGTGGAGCCGGAATGGAAACTGGACTTGGAACTTTGTAAAGGTTCCAAGTCTGGATTTGGTTCTGGTCCCAGTCCCGCCCTTGCCTTGTTGGTTTTCTTTGTCTTTTTGGTTTGTGTTGCACTCTTGGGTCAGTTTCTCCCTTGAGTTGTCTTTTGTTTGCTTGTGTTTTGTTTTCTCCCTGGCGGAAGCAAAACCAAAATTGGAACCAAACTGGGAACTTTGCAAAAAAAATTGAATCCAATTTTGGTTTTCTTTGTGTTTTTTCCCCGTTTGTGTCTTGTTTGGGATGGGCTTCATTCTGGTCCTGCTTCCTTTTGTTTTATGTTTATTATTTTTCTTGTGTCGGTGTTTGTTCCTCTAGTGGGAGCAGAGCCGGAATTGGAACCAAATCTGGAACTTTGCAAAAGGTTCCAGATCCGGTTTTGGTTCTAACTCCCCCTCGTCCCTTTGTTTTTGTCTTCCTTGCTGTGGAACCAGAACCAAAATGGAATGTGGAGGCTTACATCAAGTTCTTGGTTTTGGAATGGCTCCACTTCCGCCCCAACCTGGCCCCAAACCCACCTTAATAAAAAGTTTCTTTTCGGAACCGAAACAATATGAGAACCAAAACTAAACAAAAAGGAAAATGTTCGCATCTAGAAATGGTTCTAGTTCTGCTCCTGTCATGGTTCCGCACCCGCACCCAAAGTTTTGAAGTCCCTATCCAATTGAGTAGAGGCCTAAGTACAAGGCACACAACTATTTAACCAAATGTATCTTCAATTATATATGTTGGATATTTAATTAATTTTCAGAATTAGTTAAATATTATTCATTAATTAATTTTATAAATTGATTAATGTGTTTATGCTTTTTGGTTTTCAAGTACTTTTGAAGGTTGAAAAGATAATGGATTGAGAGGAGATTACAAAACTAATGTGCAAAGGAGGAAAGAGGATATTTTCTGAGGAGATGAAACTGACAGTAAAATGAATGTACGGTGGGCCCACTTAAGTTTATTTCTGGAAAGAATGTTGCTGCTCATCATGCAAAAAGGATAGACTCAAGGTTAAACTAGAGGTTGCAATGATGAACTAGAAGCTACAAATGTAACTGAAAGATGCAGTTGTTAACTAAAGCTAAATTGGAGCTAAAACAAAGAGTTTTTGATTGATTGCTGCAACTTTTGATGAGTTGTTTGAGCATGAATTATGTAAAATGATTGAGCTATTAATGGTCAAATCAAGCTCATTGTAAAGGATTAGAATCTTAGGAAAATTAGTGAGACATTTTGTAGATTAGCTGATTAGACTTTTGCAGTAGAGTAGATGATAAAATTTTATGTATTCTTAGTTTAGCTAAGGTAATTTGAAGACATTGGTTTTTGTGCACTGGTGAAACTTTCCAGATTTGTAAATGTTGTTTATCTATTTTGAAATAGTAGAAGTAGCCAGATTTAAACCTACTTTAAGTTATGATTTGGAGTGATGTTTGTTCTATTAATCATTTGATTTGGAATCTTTCAAGGAATGAAGTTTTATCTTTTCTTTTGTTTGAAATGGTGATTTGTGATCTGTTGTTAAAGTTTGCACTGTGAATGGATGTCTAGCTTTGTATTGATTACAGGTTTATTTGTTTTGCAGTTTATTTTAGGAATTCCTTGGAGAGTAACATGTCTGATTAACTGAATGAATCAATATTCTTTTCTTTTCTATGTCCTTGATCTATATTTTGCCTTTTTTTTATACCCCCCGGTTAGAGTAGGTTTAGATAGAAATTTGATCTTGCAGCAATCAAGAAGCTCAATAACCAGTAGGTCCCTTGAACATTATAGCGTCATTGATCGCTCAACAAAACAACACAGTTGAGAACCAACTACAAAGACCTTGAAAGATAGGTGGTTTTAGATTAGTTATCTTTTTCAGGAGAAACAAAGTAAAAATAGTTTGTTTAAATGTTGCTGTGTCAATTTGGCCATCAACAGGACTAGCGCTAGAAGGAGGGCCCTTGATCAATTTTGCTCTGTTGTATGGGAGTGGGTTAGATCTTGGAAAACCTAGCTCTGATGGGTAGCCCTTTGTGTGTATACCTATATTTATTCATGAAATCCCTGGTCACATGTATGATAGGCTTCCTTTATTTTTCCCTAACAATGGACAAAATAATTCTAAACATGTCAATATTTGCAGGGATTTAGTCATTTTTCTCTAGATTCAGCATGAGGATATCATCTATCAATTGTTTGTCAAAACACTTCAAGGTACAACAAAGCAATGGTATGTTAATCTTCCACCAAATTCTATTTGTTCATGGATAGAATTATAAATATTATTCCTAGATCATATTGATCCTCATGCGTGTGCACCACACTCATCACATGAATTACAGCTACGAAAATGATACCACTAGAAACCATTTACCAATTCAATCACATATTCTTGTTTATGTATCAAAGGGTTCAAGCTTTAAATTTGGTTATTGATGATCATATCCTAATAGTACATTATTATTGGGGTTTGAACCCTCCATTTACAACAAAAAATAGACGTTGTGGTGAGGCTACATCCCTTCATGATGCATTGAACAAAGCTCTCTTATTGGCACAATCTGGACATGACACAAGAAATTCAGGTAGCCAAAATCAGGTTTATAATCCTCTTGTGCTTGCAAATTTCCATCCTTTGTAGCCTTCTGTAGGTTTACCCACCATCCCTACCTAGATGCAATCATTCTCACCAAGTAGCTACAACTTTCCTAATTTTCCAAGCACCAAGTTTTTCAACGCTTCATATCAATTTAATCCCACGCAAGACCATTGGAAGAACCTAGCTCTGCAAAATCCAACCACAAAGGTAAGTATTCCACTTGTCAATGAAGTTGTAACTATATCATCTCTTTTTGGTCATACTCCCACACATAATGCATTAGATCATGATGAAGTTGTAAATGAAACATTTGATGAGCAAGTATATCATTTCAATATTTTATTTGACAAAGAGCATGAAATGAATATAAATTCAGAGCATGATGGAAATATTAGGTTAGAATATAGTCTCATTGGAAATGATAAAACTGACGATGATATTGAAAGAGATGAAATATTAACACAGGATTGTTGTCATGAGAAATTAGCAATACCTTTCAACGCTTTGAACAACTCTTCTAACCAAGATGAAAATTAGTGTGATGAAGGATGGACAAAAGAGCACAGTTCATGTTGGCTAGATATCCCACGTATGCAAAGTCGAGTAAGGGAGAAATTTGAAGAATTAGGAGATCTAAAACTATCAAAACTTGTTAGGCCAAATTGATGCAGGATACATCGAACCAATCAACATTCTCATATGGATTTTCATGTTTTCCTTGGTAGGATGGAGTTATATTTCAAACAATTGATCACTATGGAAGATCCCTGGGATACTTGTCCACTCAATGAGGAAGATGAAACAACTAGCACACAGGAAAATGATAATCAGTCCATCCAAAATGATGAGAGTAACTGCGAGGAGATGTTTAGTTCTTCCCCATCTTCTGATGACTTTGATCCTTGCATCGAGATGGATTCCATGATTGATAAAGTTCCCCTACCTTGTGCATATTTTTTGGATATGAAAAGTGAATTTATTGATACGTTCATAAACTCTTTCATGAGCATTAATAATGACGAAACATCTATTGACGAGTTAACACAAGAAAATGACTCTGCTGATTTGAATAATGAAAATATTGAAACAGAGAACACACTTTGGGATGAGATTGCAAATGAATCTCATGGTCAAAGACAAGGACTTGAATGCCAAAATGACTCTTTGAGGGAAGAAGTTTGAATAGATGTGCAAATCAGTCAAGTTTCACTCGATATTCAATCAGATCAAGCTTACCCCTATCAAGAAAATGGATTGGGTTTTAATGCTAATCAAAATATTGACATAGATGAGTTTAATGTTCTATTGGAGAAAGGAATGTATGATCAGATTCAGCTGGATGAAACAAAAGGAGGTCAAGTGGGTTGTCTAGATGTTGCCTCATAAATTGAACCACTCCAACGTGATGAAGAGAACGAAATGGGGAAGTTTCTTCTTGGTTTTGATTCTATTTATTCGAATGATTTTTTTGAAGAAAACCATCATTTATCTTGCATTAATGAATTTGACCTTGATGATGGTAAACTTGACATTGACTTGTATGTTTTAGTTGATGATATGCAAAAAACTGAACTGAAGAAGTGTTTTTTTGGATTTGACTCCATGCTTTCAAATGATTTGTTTGAAGAAAATCCTTGTTCGTTGTGTGTCAGTGTCTCTAACATTAATGATGATGAGTTGGATGCTAATTTTCAAACTCTTTTGGGTGACATGTTTGAAGAGAGTGTTGACAACAATGCTTCATTTCCGAAGGTGGGTTTGCAGACCTTGCAAGTTGACTACATGGGTGATTTGTTGCTTAGTTATTTTGAGGACATCCATAAATTTTTTGACTTTGTGCCCGAGATGAATACATTGATGTTGGTAAATGGATATCCCAGCTGCAAAAAAAATCTCACTTCAGGTGATCCATGTAAGATTCATTATTTTGGTTCTCCTTTTGAGGTCAATTGCTCTGATTTCTTATCAGCTGGGAAGGCTGCCATAATATCTAAGGAAAATGTTGAATAGATTGATTTAAAGGTTGAGGAAGCTAACCATGTAATTGGTAAAGTCTATGCTATTGAGAATGTGATTGAGGTTGATAATCTTGGTGAAATCAAATACACTGGTTTTCTGTTTGAAACTAGTAATGATAGGGATATGCATGTAAATTTTAAATCTTGTTGTGACCTCTTGAATAATAATGATATGCCCCTAATGGATGCCCTTTATGTTGACATGCATGAATTGGAGCGAAATGGAGTGGTGTTCCATGAGCTAAGACCTTGTGAGAAGGAATTCGTACAACACAAGTCTGCATTAGCAACTGAAGGTCTTCTAAATCAGGTGGTGTCCTTTCATCATCCTTTGTTTTTTGATAATTTTTAGTTTGATTATGATGCTGTGGATAATAAAATGTGTTTGTGGGTAAATCATGACAAGGCTAAGAACCCACAACTGTCAATATTTCAAAATTTATACCTTTAGAATGAATATACTGCACATAAACTTTATATTTTTGAGTATAAAGATAAATTTGCTAGATTCAGAACCACACCTAGCAAGTTAAGATTGTTGCACATAATGAAAAATCAGTCGGGTGGATGTACAAATTTTTATAGTATTTTGTTTGTAGAGTTTTTTTTTGGAGTTAGTTTAGGATTAGGATTGGTTAGTGTTAGTTTTTGGTTTAGTTAGTTTTCTTTTTTATTTTGGTTTATGTTGTTTGTTTTGTTTTGTTTCTGGGTTTGTTTGTTTCTCTTTTGCTTTTGATCTTTTGTTGTTTGTTTATTGTTTTTATTCTCATTTTTTGTCTTGGTTTTGTTGGCTCATCCCTTTGTTTGTTTTGGTTTGTTCTTTTTCTTTTTTGTTTGTTTTGTCCTTGTGGTTTCTGTTTTTGTTGTTATGTCTTGGGGTGATTTATGTTTTTCTCTATTTCAAAATATGGAGTGGTTATTCACTGTATGCTGAAGGTACTAGGAGAGAAGTTGGTTTAGGTATTTTCAAGTATGTTTGTGGAAATTGTTCTTTTCATGACTTGTGTCTCGTGTTCTTTTTATATAATGGTCTAAAAGGTAAAAAACAAATAGGTATATTGTAAGAGATCTCATAAACCACAATTGAATCTATCACAAAATAGATAAGAACATCTGTTCTACATAAAATCCCATTTATATCTAGGTGACTGTATTTTAGATCTGGGTGAAAAATATGAATCCTGACACTATCATGAGGTCCATTGTAGTTCTCAACCCAAATTTTAGATTGCTACATCTAATTATTGAGAAAAGATGATAAAGAATTCCTTCAGGAAAAAAACTCATAAAATGAGAAGAAAAGAGAATCATTAAATAATGACAAACTCAATACAAGAAGGGTAATTCAAATATCTCTATCAGGGCTATGGATGCTTGATTGGCAGTAGAGAAATACTTTGAGAGAAATAGAGGTATCTCTGTTGGGGCTATGGATGCCTATTTGGCAGCAGAGCAATACCCAGGATGTCATTGCATGATAGTCATAGGGATTCAATTTACGTAGCTTGAATCTTGAATATAGTTGTTAAAGAGTAGAAGGAGCTTTTTCAAAAATAGATGCACCATAGATGCACACACTCAGATTCAAAGTGGTTAATGTTGATTTACATTTTGAGATTCTAGCTCAACCTTGTTTGCCTTAACTAATCATACTTGAAGTTTAAAATGTTCATGAACCAGAGGTTCCGGGTGACTGAATTCTTCAGTTTCTTGAAAATGGGTAAACCATTTTCCTAGTCGAGTCGCCATTTGTTATACCTTGCATAACCACCCCATTTTAATTTTTGATCAAAATCGGTACCCCTTGTCTTTTTTTTGTCCTTGGTTCTTTTGCTTGGGTCTTAGGAGTTGTTCTTTTTCCTCCTAAGTCCTTGTTCCTTTTGTCTAGCGGAAGCGGAGCCAGAATGGAAACTGGACTCAGAACTTTGTAAAGGTTCCAAGTCTGGATTCGGTTCTAGTCCTGATCCCGCCCTTGTCTTGTTGGTTTTCTTTGTCTTTTTGGTTTTCCTTGCACTCTTGGGTTCGTTTCTCCCTTGAGTTGTCTTTTGTTTGCTTGTGTTTTGTTTTCTCCTTGGCAGAACTAGAACTGAACTTGGAACTTTGCAAAAAGTTTTGGATCCAATTTTGGTTCTGATCCCGCTCCAGTTGGTTTTCTTTGTGTTTTGTCCCCATTTGTGTCTTGTTTGGGATGGGCTTAGTTCTAGTCCCACTTCCCTTTGTTTTTTGTTTCTCGTTTTTCTTACATCGATGTTTGTTCCTCTTGCAAGAGCAGAGCCAGAATCAAAACCAAATTTGGAACTTTGCAAAAGGTTCTGGATCTGGTTTTGGTTTCGACTCCTCCCCCGTTCCTTTGTTTTTGTCTTCCTTACCGCAGAACTGGAACCAAAATGGAATGTGGAGGCTTACATCAAGTTCCTGGTTCTGGAATGGCTCTGCTTCCACCCCAACCTGGCACTAACCTTGCCTTAGTAAAAAGTTTTTTTTTTCAGAACCAAAATAATATGAGAACCTGAACTAAACAAAAAGGAAAATGTTCACATCTGAAAATGGTTCCAGTTCCACTCCTGTCACGGTTCTGCTCCTGTCATGGTTCCGCACCCGCACCCAAAGTTTTGAAGTTCTGATCCCGTTGAGTAGAAGCCTAAGTACAAGGCACACAACTGCTTAACAAAATGCATCTTTAATTATATATGTTGGATATTTAATTAATTTTTAGAATTAGTTAAATATTATTCATTAATTAATTTTATAAATTGATTAATGTGTTTTATTCTTTTTGGTTTTCAGGTACTTTTGAAGGCTAAAAAGATAATGGATTGAAAGGAGATTACAAAATTGACGTGCAAAGGAGGAAAGAGGATTTTTTTGAGGAGATAATGAAACTGACAATAAACTGAATGTATGGTGGGCCCACTTGAGTTTATTTCTGGAAAGAATGTTGCTGCTCATCATGCAAAAATGATAGAATCAAGGTTAAACTGGAGGTTGCAATCATGAACTAGAAGCTACAAATGTAACTAAAAGATGCAGCAGTTAACTGAAGCTAAACTGGAGCTAAAACAAAGAGTTTCTGATTGATTGCTATAGCTTTTGATGAGTTGTTTGAGCAGGAATTATGTAAAATGATTGAGCTATTAATGGTCAAATCAAGCTCATTGTAAAGGATTAGAATCTTAGGAAAATTAGTGAGACATTTTGTAGATTAGTTGATTAGATTTTTGCAGTAGAGTAGATGATACAATTTTCTATATTCTTAGTTTAGCTGAGGTAATTTGAAGACATTGGTTTTTGTGCACTGGTGAAACTTGCTAAATTTGTAAATGTTGTTTATCTATTTTGAAATAGTAGAAGCAGCCAGATTTAAACCTGCTTTAAGTTATGCTCTGGAGTGATGTTTGTTTTGTTAATCATTTGATTTGGAATCTTTCAAGGAATGAAGTTTTATCTTTTCTTTTGTTCGAAATGGTGATTTGTGATTTGTTGTTAAAGTTTGCACTGTGAATGAATGTCCAACTTTGTATTGATTACAGGTTGATTTGTTCTACAATTCAATTTAGGAATTCCTTGGAGAGTAGCATGTCTGATTAACTAAATGAATCAACATTCTTTTCTTTTCTGTGTCCTTGATCTATCTTTTGCCTTCTTTTTATACCCTTGATTAGAGTAGGTTTAGATAGAAATTTGATCTTGCAGCAATCAAGAAGCTCAATAACTGGCAGGCCCCTTGAACATTACAACCTCATTGACTGCTCAACAAAATAGCACAGTTGAGAACCAACTACAGAGACCTTGGAAGATAGGTGGTTTTAGATCAGTTATCTTTTTCAGGAGAAACAAAGTAAAAATATTTTGTTTAAATGTTGGTGTGTCAATTTGGCCATCAACACTACCACTAGCCCAATGGTGTTTGGCTTCCCTTGGAAGCATTCCACAATACTATGCTACCACACACTCATGTCCTAGGGAAGAAAACACATAGGAGTCAATATGTTTATTTTTTTTTATAGTTTATTGATAATGTTTATTTTCTTTTTGTTGGTTTGTACTATGTAGATGTTGGTGGAGGTTAGAGTGACCGTATAATGTTTTTGATTAGGGGGGGAACAAGTTTTGAATGGACCCAAAACCATTTACAACAGGTTTTGAATGGACCTAAAACCATCAGGTTTTGAAGGGACCTGAAACCCAAACTAAGATGGACAAGCTGCCCAAAGAATATAGACAATAACACCCAATAGCGAAACAAAGATACAACCAACCATCAGCCAGCACACACCCCAACATACCAAGATTTTACATAAATATTGAACCCCTTGGTTTTGATGGGACCAACAACCCACTACAACAAGGTTTTGGTAGGGACCTTAAACCCAACCAGGTTTTATTGGGGACCTTAAACCCACAACCCACATAGATATCTTCAATAACCACTAGGCAGGGGACCAACCAACCACACCAATGAGAAGAATAAGCTCTCTTGCACCAACCCCACACACAATAAGCTAAATCACACTCCACCTCAAAGGGAGTCGGCTCCCCTCTATAGGAGCAAACATCATGAAGAACCTTACCACCGCTGCTGACCAACTGAGAGAAGAAACAACTCCACCTCCATAGGAGCACACACCACCTCAAAAGGTACCATAACAACAATGACCAACAACAAGGACATCAACTCCTCCAAGCCACAATCCCCAACTCTACCTCTAGAAGAGAGGGCTCCACCTATAAAGGAGAAATCTTCACCTTAAAAGAAGACTCAGATTGAAGAAAAGAGAGGAAAGAAACCCAACTAGTAGCAGGGAAATCCATGATATCCATCAGCCAACCGAGACCAAGAGGCAATAAGATAACCACAAGGGTATTCCCAGCAAGAACACAGAAAAAAGCAACATGGGCAAAGTAGTAGATCATGAGAAGCAACCCATCCATCCCAACAAAAACCATCATTAGCCTTTCAACTGAATAACACCTCCACAGAAGAGATGAACAAATGGAGCTGGGTCATAAGACCCCAAAGCCAGAAAAAACACCCCCACCAAGAGAGCCAGTCCAAACCCACAGAGGGGTCAATCCAAGAAACCAACCCCCAATCTCTCTAGAATAACCACAACGAACAAGGGGGAATAATCAGGAAACAAAGAAAGGCATAAATAACTGCTCTCACACATATTCATCATAACACACCAGAGTAGAACCACATCACAACCCATTGACCAAGAAAGAACAGGGGGAGAAAACAACCCCAGACCCAAGAGAAACAACAAGGGAAATAGATAAGACAAAGAAGCACAACCCACCACAAGAACCTGCATCACTCCAACCTGGAGGTAAAACACAGAGGAAAAAAGGAGGGGGACAAACCACTCCACAGGGGCCTCTAAAGGAAAAAAATCATTAAGCACACCTCTCTTAAGGCTAGCTAAACCCCAGACGCACTAGGGCCTCTGTGTGCAAACCAACCAGGCAGAAGAAAGACGCAAAATCTCCAACGGACAATAGAAGAACCATACTAGATGCCAAGCCCAAGAGCCAGGGATGTAGCCAACATATCCCAAACAAGCAGCAACAAGTACAACGCTAACCACAAGTCCTCCCACGCGATCCTCAAGACCCAAGCCAAAGCCACACCAACAAAAAACCCCATCTGGGTCATCATCTTCGCCGCCTTCTCCAACGACCTCTGCAAAATTCAAACTTGACTCGCCTCTGCCATTCTCGCTCGAGCGCTCCATAGGCATGCGACCACATAATGTTGTTTGGTATATTTACATGCACTTATTTGTGGTACTAACAAGGAGAGAGAAAACCAAGTACTGTTAAATTGAGGTATATGTGGGATATCCTATAGATTTAATATCATGTATAAATTCTCATAACATTAGTAAAGAGGTGAGATTCTTCCACCTATTGATAGGGGAGATGATTGTAAATCTAGAGTATATCTAGTAGACTTCAAGGATCCTAGTATAATAGGTATCTTATATGAGGGAGATGGTTGAGATGGCCCACAAAGAGGCATATGTGTATTACATAGGTAGGGAATAATACACATATGGTTTAAGTGAACCACTCTAGGACATTTTAATAGGATATATGCTCATTTACATGAGTGGATTATCATATTAAAGGTAGTCTTGGCGATGCTAAATGAATAGGGGATAGCCTTGAGTTGCAACATGTTACACATTATCACAAGAATGGAGGAGGATGGGATGATGCTTTTGTTGGGTTTGTGTATGTTAGCACATTTATACCATGACATAAATTAGTTTACATGAGATTAGGAGAGATACTATGTAGGTGTCATACTCCACGTATGGACCTTTGAGTGTATATCTATTACCAAACCAATGGGATTGCTTATAAAAGTAACAATTAACATTCCTCAAGAACATTGGTAGAACTCAAGGATCCCAAAAATATTGAGGAGAGGATTATTAGATGAGTTGAGGATGATTATGGATAGTATAATACCTAGAGACATTACTTGGAGGATTTGTCAACTCATGACAAGAAAGTTAAGGGATCAAAGGTAGTTGAGGTAGATCAATTATACTAG
Organism: Sequoia sempervirens; assembly: GCA_007258455.2. Classification (NCBI taxonomy): domain Eukaryota; kingdom Viridiplantae; phylum Streptophyta; class Pinopsida; order Cupressales; family Cupressaceae; genus Sequoia; species Sequoia sempervirens. The sequence continues at coordinate 304,143,247 of VDFB02086081.1, read as the reverse complement.
GGGGTACTTAGAGTAACATAACTTTAGTGATAGATATAATCTACAATGAGAGAACATCATACTAGTTTGAGGCACAATAGACAATACCACAAAAATTCCCACTATGGTGATTCCATGTGAGTTTATGTGGAGATCATGGTTCAATCTCCATACACCCACTAACAAGTAGAAGGAGGTTGTTCCCATGCTAAAAGTTATATTAGACAATGTTGGGGATATTAAGGAGTGGGGGAAATTGTGGAAAATCACATGTCCTACATCATTGACTCTTGATGGAGAGAGTAGGAGAGTATGAGTCACAGAGGGGATGCAAGATGTTAGAACAATCAAGAGATAGGATCTAGAGAGACTCCAAAGATTGATAGAAATTATGGAATATAATTAATGTTATATGAACCATTGAAGAGGTATAAAATAAGGGTTGAATTCTTAGCATGATCTAGGTATAGTTGTTGGGATTCAATCCTTTCAGTGTTAATTTGTATATTGAGTCCCCATTTTTTATGAACTTAGGTCTTTTTTTATCAATGGAAGATAATAAATCTAAATAGATCCTTGTGTGGGTATGTGTTTTTAATTTTACCTAAGTCTATTTTTCATTGTGTTCTTGGTGAGTCAAAACATGCATAAGTCTGAAAAAAAATCAAGTCTAGGTATTTTCTAGTCATTTTCTAGTCATTTTCTATGTTTTTCTAGACTTTCAAATTGTCAAGGTTATCTATCTTAGTATACCATACCATCCATCTTCACCTACCCTCTTATCCTTATTATGTTGTTAAACGTCATCCTCCTTGCATACATTTCCATTTGATCTTGACATCCCCATCCTTTGTCTTATACAATTCTTCAAATTTTTTAGACCATCAAACCCTCCCATGTTGGCATACCATCCATTCGAGCCCCACAACCCTAAACCAATGCCTTAAAAAAAATTAATCACTATATTTTTGGACTTGTACCTCCACCAATACCATTTACTTGGCATCCCTAAGATTTGATACCTAAATTTTTTCACTAAACACTTAAGCCTTTCATTTGCACTATACTTTCAAAGTTCCTTATCCTATCATGTAGTTCACTCTTTCCTCATTGACTATCAAAGTTCCCTTTCATTAAGTACCCTTCATATGTAATCCTCGACTCCCAATTCATGACTCATTACTTTTCTCTAAGTATTCTATCAAAGTCAAAGTTGCAACCATCATTCTATCGAGGTACTCATTTCTTGACCTAACTCTTGAACCCTATTGATTCCTCTATATACTTTGTTGGATCAAAATTTCATCTGTCCCTTTACCTTAGTACTCTTCCTTGTGCATCTTCAAACTTTGTTACTTGATAATTTTCCTTGTACTTCTCATTCAAGTTTGAGATAAAAGTGTCCCTTATAAGTGGTACCAAGTATGAGTCACCTTTGAAGTCTTATCCCTAACATTCTAATACTCTCACATTTTTGGGATTTCTTGTTCAAACTTCCCCTATTCCACACACCTTAATGGTATGAGTTCCTCATGACCTTTGATCACCAATGCCCTAACTAAAGGCATGAAATATGTGTCCTCCTTGATTCTCAAAAATATAAAACTCTCACATTTTTTATTGTTTAAATTCACCTACCCCCTACATTCCCATAAGTTCATTTATATATAGACTTGATGCAAATTTTTCTTAAAAAGACTTTTACCACCCAAAAAGCATTCTTCATCATTTGGGCATAGATTTGTAAGTGGTTTCTATTGGTAAGGTAGAAAATTACATAGGGTTCCATTAATGGGTTGATATAGACCTATAGCTACCAAATCATATTTGAATATGCCTAAAAATAATTGTTTATGTAGGAGGGCATAAATTTTTGCAAGGAAATGAATCAAATGGCCATACCTTAATTTATCATAGTAATTGAGACTATAGAGATTGATACTTTCATGCCATACCAAAGCTACCTTTCAATAGACTTTATAGGCCCCTTTTAAGCTTCATACACTTGGATCCACATTTCGTTAATGCTCAAAATGATGTAAAATATAATGATAACAATTTTATCATATTCCATGTATCTTTGTGGATCTCGAAGGGATATTTTTTTATATGTAGGTATTAAATAAAATGATTTCTAGAGCATAGGAAATATTTAAAATACCATGTGGCCACATTTCCTCTCTCATTTATTGAGTTCTTAGTCTTCAAATCTACAAATAAATGTCATTTCTTTATTCTAATGATTGGTCATTCACAAGTTTTCGTTGAACCAAAGTGCAAAGTATTTGAGAGTTTCAAAATTTGATAGTGTGTTTTCCATTATAATTATTCCTTGAGTTGCAAAGAGATGGCTATTCTATCAAATATATATAATCAAATTTCTCCTTAGCTAGTGGTTGACATTTTAGAGAGTTTTAAGGTATTGAGGTGCAATATTCCCTCTTCTTGTAAAACTATCTTTCATTGTAATTTCTAATGTGATTATAACATGGATTTAATTAGTGTCGCAACATTATAAATTATTGCATATTGTCATTTGTAATAATCTCTTTATTGTTGTAGATTAATGTTAACTAGCTTGGAGAAGGATCATTAAGTGATTTGATTTTTATGTATTGTACCTTTACTATTATTTAATATTTTTTTGTTTGTAGTGGTTGAATATAACTCTATTACCCAATAAGGTAGTGGTCTTTTTTTAATTGGAATTCGTATACAAAATATATTAAAAGTAAGCAAGTATGTTTACAATATGTATGTGACTGGGATGGTCACATTAGTTACATTAGCCCAACCAAACAACAAAAAGTATTTCAAAAACATTATATCATAGTTCACAAGAGTATTAAAGTAGCAACATAACCATCAAAACATTACCTATGAAAGGATTAATTTTCATTCTCTTTACCCTTACCACCATTTTTTCTTAGCTTATAAGAGTCGAACCCAAGAAAGTAACCAGTAGGAGGGGAGATGTGCTCCCAGTTATTGGTATCAAAATTTTGATGTATGGTCTCAAGGTCCCTTATCACTTCATCTCTTTTGATCTCATACTGGTGTAACTTAGAGTACTGGTTCTAAAAGTCAATATACTCATTCTTGAACTTGCTATCAACCTCTCTTAAATCTTGTGGCCTAATCGACATCTTTGATATCTTCTTTAAATAGAGGAGCAATCCCCTCATCAGGAATTTTCATAAACCTATCAGTCGACATCTTCAAAAATAAAGTAACCTGTTCCACAATAAAAAGAAAAGTGAGTCTTCATTTAGACTCAGTAAGGATCCTTTACTTGCCTTGGTACAAGTGCTCATTCCTTCTTCTCCATAAAAACCACAAAATATCAACAAAAAGACAAACCAAAAAATAATAGCATCATTTCTCAAACCTTTAACATAACCACTCGGGATTTCTATCTTAGCATACATCCACTTCCATATCTCTTTCAATGAGGGATTTAGAGAAAAAGGTATCCCAAGATACCTTACAACTTTGTCTGGGCCATGCCATTTATAGGAAGTTATCTTAGACCAACTAGGGGGAGCATGATCCCAACTCAAGAACATGGATTTTGACTTAGATTATCTTGAGCCTGAAGCCTGATAAAAAACATCTAATCTTTTTGCAAGATTACTCATATTCATTTCATCCAATTCAAGGAAGAGGGCAGTGTCATGAACAAACTGCATATCCAAAAATGCGGTGTTATCAGGGAGGGCTACACCCTTGAACAAAGGTCCTAACATATATGTTCTCAAAATATAGTAAAGTGATTCAACTGCTATCACAAAAAGAGCAGGGGCTAGAGGACACCCCTATCTAATTTATTTGTTGAAGAGAAATGGATCTGATAGTGAACCATTAATCTCAATTTGTGCATTAGCATCCTTAAACAATATCTTCACCATGTCACAAAATATCTTTGGGAACCTAAAAGCCTCCATCATATTTATTACAAAGGACCACTCAACTTTGTCATAGGATTTCTCAAAGTCAAGGAGGAGGATGCCAACATTTTTCTTACTTCTTTTTTCCCAATCTAATGCCTCCCAACTAGTTATCAAGTTTTCCAGGATGCATCTTTTCTTAATAAATCTAATTTGAGTGTTGTTTATTACTGTTGGGAGAATAGGAGCAATTCTTTTTGTCAACAACTTTGCAAGTATTTTATAGGAGACATTCAACAATGTGATGGGTCTCCAATTTCTAATGTTAATATTGTCACCTTCTCTAGGTAATAATTTTATAATACCGTGATTTATCTCAAGCCCAAAGTAATTTTGCTAACAACTTCTTGATAGACTTCAAACAAATCTTCAACAACCCAATCCAAATTCTTTTTGTAGAATTTTGCAAGCAACCCATCCTCACTTGGAGATTTCTCATTTTTAAATGAAAGAATTAACTCTCCTACTTCTTTACTTATATTAGAGCATAAATTATTTAACATTTCCTATATAATTTTCTTGGGTATTAGAAGCTTACAAAATCCTTGAGCCACTCAGCATTGGGGGTTGTCATCCTCAACAATAATTTTTTTTGTAGAACTCGACAAAGGCCCCTTTTATTTCCTTCTCCTCTTGGATGCACTGCTCATTAACCTTAATCGTTCTAGCTAATTCCACAACATGTTTAACCCTTAACATATTAAAGAGGTATTTATTACCCTTATCACCATCTTTAACCCAGTTCAATTTAGCTCTTGCCCTAGCACCCTATGCTTTTTTGACCTAAAATACCCTAAGGCGGTGTTTAGTGGCTTTTACCCTGTTTACCATCTCCTCATTGTATTTGTCCAATTGTATCCTTTCTTCAAGTTCTAGCAGTTCATCATTCAAAGAGCACTCAAATTTAACTTTCTTACACATAATTTTTCATAATTTTTTTCAAATTGAGAGTGAGGTTATTCCATGAGGCAATGACAAATGGGTTAAAGAACATACCTTTATTTATTTCCCTCAGGGTTTTCACCCCATCCAAACAATCAAGGTGATACAATAAGGAGGTGTTAAGCTTGAAAAGGTCCTCTAACCTATCCCTTGATGAAACCCCTCCAGTATTTAAGTAGATAATTGCTTCAATTGGGTAATGATCAAACAATGTCAAAGGTTCCACTTAGACACAATTGAAATCATTATTGGATTCAAAGATAAAATAATTCTCATGAGCATAAAATCTATCCAATCTATAATACACCCTTTTTTTCTCACTTTGGTTATTACACCATGCAAACTAGATGCTTTTACTATCTTTCTTTTTACCTTCTAATGGATCAAAAAGGTTCAAGATCCTTTTCAATTTACTCCAATAAAATCATTCATCCTTTCCACCCCCAAGGGAACCCATCATTCTTGTCCTCTTTACATTCTACCATATTGAAATCTCCTTTGAATATCCATGGGGTTTTGGGAAGATTATTCACACACCATCTCTGGACTTCAATTCTTTCCCTATAGTCATTTGGTGCATAAATTGAGCAGATACCAAATTTTTGACCAATTTTTTCAAATTTTACCCAACAACACCTATTACAAGGGGAGCAACCATTACCTATGATGAAGGGCTTCCATTTTGGTCCAATTAGTATTGCACTACCACATTTTCCTATTTGATGATTTATGGTAAAAGCAACAACCTACTTCTACCTGAATCTTAAGGCATTATGTAATTGAAATCCAATGGCCTTCACTTCTTGCAAAAGGAAGCAATCCAAGTCTTTTTTCCTAGCACAAAAGGCTCTCAAGACATATTTTCTATCAAGGGATTTGAGGCCCTTAATGTTCCAACTAACACAATTTATCTTCATTTATTAGTTATTGTTGGGGGGCTTCTTTGATTCTTATATAACTTGTCAGAATAGGATGGGATACTGTAATAACCCATTCAAAATTATTACTTAATTAATATTATTGTAGATGACACATGAATATACTCTGAATTAAAAAGACATAACTAGTGGCTAAAGTCAGTCATAGCTACACATGTCCATTTAAAATGAGTCAAAGATTCTTATATTCACTTCAAAAGTCAAATTACAATATCAGGTTTGACTTGGCTCCTACGGCCACAAAGTCATTACATTGTACACATTACATCAAGTACAAGAATGACTTACATCAAGTTACATCTTAGACTATAATAGTCTTGTGAACAACTAAGGTTCATCTTGGATGCTCGCCTCCATTGGTGGATGAGAACATGGTTGAATTGCTTTACCACCCAACCATGAAGCTTACGCTTTCCCAGTATTCTTCCAACTTGAAGAATGCCCGACCCTGCACGAAAAGTTTAGAAAGAGAACAATTTGCAAGGTGGAATCTGGTGTGTGCCCAAACATCAACATGCAATTTCTATCTACAAGTTAGAAAATAAAGTGCAAGATCTATGCTAGGAATGACAAAGAGTGAAATCACAGAGTTCATTCATACATACATAATGAACTATATTGCTTGGCCAAACATGATAAATGTGTTGCAATAACAACAAACAACAGGTTCTGGTAAAGCAAACCTATTCTCTCTGAACTCCATTTTGGCACCCATCCCGAAAGGTAACTTTCTACTATACATCTCATAAAAACTATCTACCCTCTAGAAGCATCTACTAGTAGGTGCTCTAGTCAACTAAGATATCACTGTTTTGTTCAAGTATTTACAATATTCTTTCACAAATGTCTTCAAAAGAAGAAACATAATACTAATTTATACTCTAAACAAAAATCAAATTTATGATTCACAGAGTAATTAGTCATATCATTCTTATGATTATTTTCTACTTCTCATCTTAAGCATTTTCCCTTTTAAAAATGTACTAAAAACAAAAGAAGGTATGTCACAAGTATGTGTATGTACATAGATGAAGTCTATGTGCATACACATATATGTGCCTACTTATGTTTAAAATTTGTGCATACATTCTGAAATAATTATAAAATTTAGATTTGTAATCTTAAAATAGTATTACCTTGACATTTCTTGTCAAAAATAATTAATCCGAACAAGTCTATGCTAACTATTTCACACATATTGCTATTGCATTCTCACAACTGTGATACTCTAACATTGTTGTTTACATAAGAACATTCATTGTTTAAACAAAATGAATACTATTTCCTACAAAACAATCATAAAACAAGTTATTTTTATATGAACATTCGTTGTTTAAAAAAACAAGTATTGTTTCCTACTAAACATTTATAAATCAAGTTGTTTACATATGAACATTCACTGTTTACATCATTTCAATACCATTTCAGACTAAATATTTACGTAAATAATGACATAAAATATCATTTTTCCAACAGAACATACACTGTTTGTAATTTCTTATTGTTGTTCCAAACTGTTTAGATGCTAAATGGCAATATTACATTTAATTGTTCACTATTTTAAAAATAGAACGGGTTGTTCCCCTATGAATTGAAAAATAACAATGTTGTTTTTCCAGTAAAAATATTATCTATAGCTTCCCTTTTCCAATTTTTCAAGCAAGCTAAGAGATTACTCTAACAATCATATAGCCCTGTTTATACATAAAAAAAAATGTCTAATATTCAGATTTTGAACAACTTTATCCCTGAGAATCATTGTGCAGCTTAATAAAGTAAAGAATCTAAGTTGGTCATGCTTGTTGAGGTAAAACTTAGACAAGTATTTAGTCATTAACAAGTCATGGAAGTTTCGAGTTCTAGTAGAACTCATGCCTTTCGATTTTATACTTACATTCACATATCTCTCTAATCAACCATTTATATTGGTTTGGTGCATTCTTCTAGTAAAAATAACATGCACTAATTCAAGCATAAATACATGTTGGTTTCACCATTAAAATTTGACATGCAAGAGTCTTAGTAGTAAGGAAATTTGTCCTTCAATCTTACAGATCGAAGCCTACTTGGGTTTATTGGATTTAAGCAAAGATTTCACCACCTTTCCTCTTGGAAGAGGTGACATTATATTACAAGCATTGCAATTTAAGCCTTTGTTTAACTGGCCATATATCGGCCCAGACGATATGATGAAAGCAATACATACAAACAAACAAAACACAGCGTGATTACCCCTATTCAAGGGATTGATGGCTGATCCTCCATGTTTTAAAAACATCATAAAAGTGTAGAGATTTAGATTTAGAGATTCCAAATAGCCATCACATGGATGGCACGAAGGTGCGAACTAAAGAACAAACATACTTAAGAGATTCTAAGGCTCGACCTAGCTATGGAAGCTAGCCACAAGGCTTCGAAATAAAACTCATATAACACTGGCCATGGGTTGGGCAACCCAAGACTATGGTCGATACCACACAACTCAGCTCAAGGCCATAATTTTCAACAAGAATTCACATTATAGTAAAATAATGAATCGATAGAATGGAAAGATATCATTCATACAATAATATAAATGATAAAAGAAAATCGAGTTTTCTTTCTTTGCAATCAATTTAGTTGATAAATTGATGCTTTGTGAGAGTTTTCCTTTTGATTTTTCCCTCTCCCATGAGCTCTTTCTCTACTTTTTCCTTCCCCAAACAAACTTCTTCGCTGTGCTATTTCGCCCACTACCTGTGTATTCAAAATAGAAACAACATATTATTTTTGCATGTCTCTGGCGAAGGCATTATTGCCTTACTATCGACCACTACTTGTTTGAATATTACTATTAATTTCGTGGCAGACCACGTCCTCCATAATCTTATTTAATTTTCAATAATCCAATATATATATATATATTTAAATGGTTTCAGTCTTATTTACCATGTTTTCTAATATTGTATATATATACATTTATATATATATATATATGTATGTATTCAAAAAAATAATTCATACATGTATATATTTATACTTTCATGTATAAGTTGTTTGTTTTGGAATGGCTTATAAGTTCCATTATGCTATCATTCGAATTAAGAAAGGAACTTTTAAATTTCATCTCGAGCTTCCATATATGTAACTTAAAGATCATCCTTTTAATACTTTCTTTCATTTCTTCAAAACACAAATTTTGAGTAGACAATTTAGTCTACAAGTCATTCATTTTCAAACACTGAAACAATTTAAATCATGAAATTATGGTCTTCCATATATGCAAAAATAGTTCAAATGAAATTCATCATGCCATTTGTGGTGTGTGCACCCAGATTCCAATTGGCTTACCGTTTGATTCAACTAAACAATCCTACTTCAGTCGTGTTCTCATCCTTCAACCTATCACCCTGCAACTACACACACTTGCACTTGCAAATTGATCAGTAGTGTTCAATTCTTGATATCATATAAAATAATTTTCCAAAATTTTGTAAAGTCAACATTAGTCAACTCTTTTATTCAATTTTTGAATATTCCAAAATCTCCATTTAATATTAAATTGAATTTCTTCAATAATTCAATTTACCATATTATGGTAAATAAGAAATAAAATTAGGTTGTGACAGATACCCTCACCCTTGCCTTTTTTACCAGATTTCAATGAGCTACCAATTTAGCTCACTTCTTTTCTCTTGTTGCACTCATCATCTTTAAGATGGATTTTCTTTCCAGATTTAGGTTCACTATTGACTTCTTGAAACAAGGGATTAAAACAATTCATATTTATATTTTCCTTTATATAATCTTCATCATTCAACTCCAATATCATCCTTATTTTTGGAAGAGTCTGGTAATTCATTTTTATCTTTTTCTTGTTATTGGTTTATCTCAACCTGCCAATTCTCTTCATGGAAAGTCATGGGTTTAGAGTTAGGACTACCTCTCTTGTATGGATTTAAAGCATTATTGTTATCAATAGATTTAGTGTTTACACACTCCTCCATAGGGGAATTTTGTTCATTTTGATTATTGAAGGCAACCCTAGAAGGTCTGTTATTGTTTTTTCTATTGGCTAATCTCAGGAAAATCCCTTTTTTGGTACCCATCGATTTTGCACAAAAAGAAAGAATTCAAGCCTCCTAGGGCTTCCATTTCACAATTATATAACTTACCATAAAATTCAAATTCTAAAGCATCTAGTATTTCTACTTCGGTATGAAAGGAAACAAATATTCTAGCATCCAAATGAGGCAAGGTAACCCTAGAATTTTCAATTTGAAGGATTTTTCCAACAGATTTAAAAAGTTGAGGCAACATAAACCACATCTATGGTTGAAATTTTTTTACACTAACCCACCTTGGCATCGAGCAAAACATTATTTCATTATGGATCACCTTAGATGACAAGGTAATGGCTTTAAACAAACTTACCAATACTCCATAAATATTTTTCAAGAACCCTTTTCTGCAAATTATTTTTTTCAAGAAAATTACAAACAAGCCTCTTTGTATCATTATACAGAATGTGATATGAATACCTAGCTTCTTTCCCCAAATAAATTTCAGCTAGTTATAAAAAAAAATTGGGTAGGAAGATTATTTACATCCATACAAGCAAGAAAAATAGCAGTATTTCTTAATCTATTTTCTTGTTTCTTAATATCATTAACCATTTCCTCATTAGGTCTAAGCCTTAAAACCTTGGGAAGCAATGGTTCCTTAGCTCCTTCAAGCCCTCCTCTTTCCCTACCTCCTTTTGGGCCCCCAACCCTTCCATTTTTGTCTTCGACTCCCAAATTGAAACTAACTTTTGGACACAGTGCTTTTGGTTCCTTAGATTGTAGAGCTTCTTTGAACATTTTACAATATTCATTGTGACTTTTAATGGCTTCCCCACCTTCAACCGTAGAATCCACTTACATACACCTTCACACAGATGCAAGATCACATATGTGTGAGAAGGAAACCAAAACCCTAGGAAGTATCCAACACTCCCATACATCCCACAAATTCCAATTAACTATAAAAACCAAGAAAACAAGACATGACAACCACATTCTAGATCAAATTGATGACAATGAAGACAAAGGACATGAATGCAAGTAAGAAAAAAGAACAAAGAGCATGAGGACTGAGGCGATATAGGGCTCTAAAATGCAAACACAAGGAAGATTTATTTTCATCTCTCATGAGTATAGTTAGAGCCTTTAAACCAATATTTCTATTCATAAGGCAGTGGTCTTAAAAATTGTGACCCTCCACGTACATTAAAAAAGAAAAAAATTATTACTAGTAGTTATAGGAAGTAGAAGTAGGAATTACACATATTGTTCATGGTTCAATGATACATCTGGAATATTATTGAGTGATCACACACATATATATTTAAAGAGCCATGTTCAATGTGTTTATACTCTACAAATATCTATGAAATATTGATTAAAAATATCTTAATGGATTATAGTATTGTTATTACCTATAGATACATGTGTAAAGTATTTTATCAATAGTATAAGAGGTCTTTTACAACTAATTAACCTTGAACTAGTGACAAATATAGGGGTCAATATTATTTTTGGGTATAGTTCCCAATTGTTCTATTAATTTTAAATTTTAATTAATTTAAAAACTTGTTAAGGATTCCTATAGGAACAACTCCCTAAGTTTAATATAAGCTCAAAGTGTAGGAGAGATTACCCATGTTCTCACTAGTTAGCCTTTAACCATGCTAAATCTATTAATGAGCCCCTATTTTTCCATCTAGAAGATAAACCTCTATCCTTGAAGGTATAAAATATTTATAGGATTTAGGACCCACAGTTTTGTGACCCAACATTTGGCACCATTGTTGGGGAATAAAAGTTAAAATTATGACTTTAGAGGTAGATTGTAGACTATGTAATCTTGGTGCCATTTCTTGCCACTGCTACAAGAAAATTTAGTCTCTTTGTTGAAGAAGAGTGGTGACTCTATTGAAAGTTCAACCCAAAAGAAATAATGAGACATAAAAGGACTTAAATATGGACATAAGAAGGTTTCCTAAATGCTAATAAGGACATGAAGAAGGTTATAATAATCTAAGACAAACATATACCACCTACAAAGCTAAGGACATTGGTAAGCATCACACTCAAGACTCTCGAGATGTAAAATTATTTGGTTTATCTAGTAGAGGAGATAATTTTACTAATTTAAGAAACCAATACTAATTTACTTCAGATGAATTAGTTGACAACATGATTATAGTATGCTTGGGAATGAACCAAATATTAGCATAATAAATAGAGTTACACCCTAAAAATTACATACCAAAGGTGTAGATATGAATTTACCTTGACTCCACATCAAAAAAATCCAAGGAGAAGTTTACATCATAAATCTCCTACTTCATATCATGAAACTGAGTAGGAGGTGGAAACTCTTTTCTAGTATGTTGATGTAGTTACTCAATTAGAAAATGAGTGTAGGAAAATGAGGTAGATGAAAGGCTCGATTTGATAGTTCATATTTAAGAGAAAGGAGGATAAATTGAAGCTTAGATAGCTTTACAACAAGCTCAACTTGGGGGTTTGTTGTGATGGGTAAAAGGGCTTGTGCATGGCCGTAGTAGTGTGAGGTGGCTTGTACCACTCTCTTTACTATTGCATGGGTTTTTTGGGGTCATATTGGGTGCTTTGTTATTTATTGCTTTCCAATTCACTGATCAGAGGTGTGGGGTTTGGGTTTTCTCTTGTGCCTTTGATTTTTTTTCCATTTTTTGTTTTTGTATGGGGTTTACACTTGCAACTGTTTTCATGGTTCCCTTTAGGGGTCTCGAGGACCTACCCTTGCTCTCTTTTAAAGATGTTGTTAATGGGGATTCCTCAATGTTTAGGCATGTTGATGCGATTAATTTCCTCTTGCATGCGGCAAAGGAATCAAAGATTAACTATCCTCAAGAGATGCAATCAAAATCTAATGCATGTTTGGAAAGGAGAAATGATGGCCCGGTGGTGGTCATTAACCCAAATGTTGTAGTTGAGGATTTTATGTACTTGGCAGAGCATGCGTTAACTTGTAAGTTCATGGGTGTTCGTATCTCTTTACCTTTTTTGGAGGCCTCAAACCATAGAAACTATAACAAACTCGATATTTTACCTACTAATTTACCTAAGTTTTAACCCACATGTGAAAGTTTAAGTTTACTAACACACAACAATAAAAAATTTCCATTTCAATAACAATGATGCATATTCAAAATAAACACATTTAAAATTTCCATTGCAATTCAATAAAGTAACAAATTACATAATCCCAAGTAATGATTATATTTACAAATACATTTTTCATAATGATATAGGATCAAGATTACATACATAGCTTTCAATAGATCAATGGAATAAATTACAAATGGTCCAGATGTCCCTTCTTGGGCATATATCCTCAAATTTCAACTGCTGACTTCATGAGGGATAGTATCACCCAAGTGCTTTTCCTCCAACCATGGACTAATTGTGATCCCTCACACATCTACCTAACTAGTAAGATGGTCGTCCCTTCAACGAAGAGATTGGTTTGGTAACCCTCATAATAATAGCCTACCTAAGCATGGTGTTGTGTCCTACATAACTAGAGCTACCATACAATGGATACCCACCTACATGTATGACATTCCCAGCCTAGTTATGCAAACCTGGCTCATAGTGAACCAACAAGTGTAAACAGTAGCAACTTATACTACTTTGGCCAAATATTTGATAATTGCATAAAACTCACTTTCTAAGAAGTGGTGTCTCACTTCAATGAAGTGGAAGTCGTATGTTAACCCACCCTCTTTTCTAGATTTGGTAAATTACATGATCGTACTAACTCTTAAAGAGTTTATTCTATAGCATGATTCTAATCTCATAGTATTGTACATTTCAAGTGATCTAATACACCAACTAGGTTACTCCCAACCTTCTTTTTTCCTAATCTTAGGAACAAACCCTACTATCTATAAAAGTTTACAATGCTTAACAAATTTTTATTCACAATCATAGTACTTCTATTTCAACATTTCAATGAATATGTAACCATACATTTGGTCTATGATAGCCTAGATATAATAATTCATTATCTTGTAAATACAATCTCATGCCTTTATAGATATACACGTATATTTAAACTATTAATATTTTACATCCAACATATAAGAAAACTTTATGTAAAACACAAACACTAATTTCTCAAGAATTTGCAAACACATGATGACATTACAAATAGAAAAAAATAACAAATCAGAAATGTACTAAGCATGATTTAAGTTTACTTTCGCCTAATATTCAAAGTATTATAGTGAAGGAACAAAACCCTTACTTGACCCATGATGAAAACACATGTGCTTTGCTGGATTTCTGGGGGGGTCCACATGCTTTTTCATTGGGCGATGTGGTCTTACTATTTTGATGAGATGGATGATTAGCTATATTGATGGGATGGATAACAAGTGTATTTTTTCAAATTATAGGATGGATCCTGTTTGGAAAAAGGAAATCATGTTTTGTTGCGACAAGTACTAGATGATTAATTCTAAGTTGGACCATACTTGTAATCTCCTTATGGGGATTTACTTAAGATCACAAATTTTCAAATTCTTTGTTTTTGATTTTGATGTGACTTGTAATTATGAGACAAAGCTCCCTTTTGGCCTTTCTTTATCCGCTATTTTGGTTTTGTGCCTTATAGCTTCTATTTGTGGTATAACTAAAGTTGACCAACCCTTAAATGCTATCAATTTAGAGATTTCTAACTATGGCCCTATGGCTATCCTAACTAGATTTTAGTATTTTTGCTACGTGGAAGGCAATCCTTCCCTGTCGATCATGTCATTTTTGCTTAGCCATTTATGCGAGGAAATCCTCATTAATTCCTTTGCTAAGATTTTTTCAGGGAAATTATTTACTCATGCGTGTGACCTATCCTTAGGCTTGATTCCAAAAGATTGTCATTTATGGCTTAAATGCCTTATTGTGCGGGTGATTTTTCACCTTGCAATTATCTCTAACATTTTGTTTTTTTAGGGTTCCTGGTTATACTGTGCGCAGTGCGAAATCATGGGGGCTGATAGGGTGCGGACAAAGCCAGATAATTGCAATGAATTTCACAAGGATCTGTTGGTCTGGCACATTTGTGTTGAAGGTGGCATTGCTCCTTTGATGGAGAGACTTGTGGGACATGACCCTAATCTGTCGACCTAGTTCGTCAACTCTTGGAAGAATCGACATGTGTCTCTGGGAGGCATCTCCTTTACGATGGATGAGGAAGTGATTGTGTAGGCGATGGGTCTCCAGTGCTCTAGCATGAAGCATCCTAAATATTCAAAGACTCAAGACAATGTTATTAAGGATAAATTCTTTGTGGGAGATGAGAAGCCGGTACGCAACTAGTCTAGGTTTGAACAAGAGGCTCTTCCTTAGCTTTGGAACCAGGTGTGTCTTGCATTGATGAAATATGTCACACTAGAAGGAATGTACAAGACCTATTACTTCTACCATTTTCCCTTGTTAAATCACCTTAGGCATAAAGTTTTATTGAGCTTTCCCTTTTTTCTGCTAATCGACCTTGAAAACTTGGTCAAAAAATGTGTGGAGTCTGCTACTTTAAATCCCAATGAACCTACTCCCTTGCCACTCCACTAGGGTCTTATCCTAAGACTCTACCACTTTCATTTGACTTTATTCCCTTCGAAACCCATTTCAACCATCTGAATTGAGGAAATTGAGCCCCCCACTGAGACCAACTTATCTCTGACTGAATCTAAAGGCCCTGTCAGGAAGAGTCACCTGGTCCCTACTGATTCTCAGAAACCCAAACTTGCTACCAAAAAACTTAAGGGTGTCGAGGAGCTTCCCAAACCAATGTGGTGGCTAGCCTGTGTGACCTCAAGTCTACCCTTGCTAAGACTTCCAGTAAACCTGCCCCGAAAAAGAAAGGTAAGGAGGACAAGGAGCCTCTAAATAAAGGGATACATGTTGTGAGCAAGGACTCGTTGGGTGATATGATGGTTGCGGATACTGTGGTTATTGGATGTGATGCCATCATTCGGCGATCTAGTAGGTTGGCAAAGAATAGGAAAAAAGTGCAGGTTAGGGATTTGGACACTGAAGAGGAGCTATCAAACAGTAAAGATAGCAGAGTTGAAGAGGTGTCAGAAGGTGAGGAAGGTGAGAAAGCCAAAGGTCCCTCATCGATTCCTGATAAGGGTAAAGATTAGAAGGAGGTTTCAACCTCTCACTTGTCAAAACCACTGGATATTAAGTAGAATGATCCCAACTACACTACAGGCGACAGGGAGGAGCTCAGTGTGCTGAAAGAAAGAATGGAAAAAATGGACAAAAAATTCAATGGGTTGACGAGATTCACAGTCAAATTAGTTCACTGTGTCACTAGTACCTTGTCGGCTGTCATGAAGGACGAGATGGAGATGAAGAATATTGAAGACTGCTAGGAGTGGATCAGTGATTATTTGGTTCACCTTTTGTCAAAGAACTGGGAGAATGCCAACTAGTTTGTTGTTGGTTTGTTGTTGGTCTATGTCTATTTTTGGTTTAGTGTTTTATTTTGATGCTTTTTTGATCTTGGACTCCTTTGGCCCTTGTGGCTCTCTATGAAGGGTACAACACCTTGAAAATGCTACTTAGTTTATCAAAAACATGCCTGGAATATAGCTTCCAATGAAGAATTTGCCTTCTAAGCTTGGTGCCAAAACTCCATTGTTGCTCCTTCTTTCAACTTGCTTATCAATCTAACTCTAACTCCAAATACTCAAACTATACAAGAAAAATCTCTAATTCTCTCAATAAAAAACTTACTCTCTCACACATCTCCATAACACTCAAGAAAACTCAAGAACTCAACTTATGCACAAAAAAATGGATTGAGAATAATGAAAATGAATGAATGCCAAAACCCAAAAGACTACCTTCTATTTATACAAAACATAGAAAAGCTTAATGCTACAATTTAATTCTCAAATCTACCACCTTTTTTCAATTAAATGCCACCTCTAAGACTGCTAATACAAAAATAAAACCAACTTTTCTTAATAGGTCGACTAAGCAAGGTTGAGTGAAAAGTGGTTGCTTTAAACAATCAGAATACATACACATATACAGTACCAACAACTTCATCCTCTATTCCTTGGCTAAGCTACCTTCCTAAAACTACTTTCAATAGCTATTTTACTTAGTCAAACTTAGCAATGGTGACCTATAGGTTTCTTGCTTTTACCGTGGTTGTTGGTTGTTTGCCACAACAAATCAAACTCTTCTATTATATGCCAACTCATGGCTTGACCAAGTCATACACTTTTTATATGGTTGTGTGTGGCTTTTAAACTTACAACTTAGATTTTAATTTCACTTTACTACTTAACACGACGCAACTTATTACTTATTATATGCCTTTCACAATGTTTCCATGCACTTATATTTATGCACTTACATTTCCAATAATAACAATACTCACGCATATATTAGTTTATATGTAGCATATGGTTTATACGTGGTTAAGTTGTTGGCTTTATACAAGCCTTTCATTATTCACTTGGTATACATTATATACACTTATATCTTTTCATATATATATAACATTGTATATATTAATATATATATATATTATAATGTTCGATCATTATAATATATATATTAACATATATATATGTATATTAATATCCGTAATAAAAACACATATATATTCATTGATAGGTATATATACAATATATATATATATATATATGTCATATATGTCCAATCAATTTCCCCATGTATATGATGTATCTGTGTATGAGTATGCATAAGTATTTCTACCTACGTATACGCACACACATATATGCTCACATGCATGAGTTATCTTATTAACATACATTTATACATTTAATGTATATACTTATTTATTAATATAAAATATAAATACATGAAGAAAAACTTATACGTAATACAGAGATTTAGTCACTTAATTCAAACTAAGAAACAATCAAGAAATCAAGGACTAAAACCAAAATCATTTCAAGTCATCCCCAAACTATGATCGAGGGTTTTACTTACCAATTCCTAAAATACCTTGACTCAACTTGACTATTCTATGTTGTGAGTGTGTGATAGCTCAAGTAGGTACATCAGGGGTTACCAAACCAAGCTCCTCTCTCGGGTGATACTCTCCCTCTCTTTCAGAGGCTCGATTCTTTTCCTGCATCCAACTTAGTGCATCACAATAGTAGTTATCCGATAACATTACATTCATATACATCATATATATATTATTTTCATCTTCAAAGAATTTAAAGCATTTAAATTACATTGCACATTCATTCATCACATTTTCCATCAAGATATACAAAACATAATCACGTATTAAATTTTTTTAACTCATCAAAGTAAAAGTAAATAGGTAATAACACAATGCAGTGTAACATATTCCTCCCTTGTGAATCATTATCCCCAATGATTTTAAGTATCAAACATGAAACATAAAACTTAAATCATAATAAAGATTGTTTTAATAACTTTCAAAGTCTAGCAAAACATGAGGAAACTTTTGCTTCATCTAGCACAATCTTCTCAAGTGGTAGAATCTTCTGCATACTGATCTCACTAGACATTGCATTGCAGAACCTCTCTGTTACACAGGTGAAGCCTACACATTTCGAGCACTTTGAGAGGCTCAATTGTTACCACTCTTGAGTATTGTACTTATAAAACATTCCATTCAATAACATGATTACCTCCTAGCATGTACTTCTTAAGGTACAACACATGAAAGACATTGTGCATCCTCGAAAGAGATGGTGACAAAGCAATTTGATAAGAAATAGGGTTCACTTCTTCGAGAACCTCAAAAGGACCTACATTTCGTGGATCCAATTTGGATGAATTTTCAAATTTTATAGAACTCTGACACAAAATCCATGCTAATGACTTGCAATTGCCTTTCTGGAACTTCATAAGGATACAAAAGTCCTATGAGGTTATGATGGTCTTCCTTCACCCTTTGACATTCTAAGTAACTTGCTACAAATATTGTTGCATCCCTTTTCATTCCTTTCTAGAAATATAATGGCTTTACATTAGCCAACATCTTAGTTACTCTGAGATATCTAGAATAAGCTGCATTATGAACCTCTTTCCACACTGTATTCCTTAACTCCTCAAAGTCAGGTACAAAGATTCTTCCCCTAAAATTTAATAAACCATCAGATTCAAAGTGAAATTCTTCATACCTTGGATCTTTTAGATTATCCAAGAGTTCTTGCTTAACTTGCTCATAGTACTCATCACCCTAAGATATTTTCAACACTTGACTATTAAAATCAATTTGAATTGATATATCATCGAGGAGATATGTCTCCTATGACTTAGGGCGTCTACAACTCATTTTTTCTTCCCTTGATGTTGTTGATATTAAAAACATAATTAGATATCAATTCAATCCATCTCCTTTTCCATGCATTCAGATTTAGTTTGGTAAACAAATACTTCAAATCGTGGTGATTGGTCTTCAGTTCAAAAGGTTTTCCCAACAAGTAGTGCCTCCACATTTGTAATGCATGGACAACTACTACCAATTTCAAACCATGCGAAGCATAATTTTTCTCATAAGATATGACTCACCCATCTTGAATCAACACTCCACCTAGACCTTCTCCCGAAGCATTCATGATGACAATAAAATCACCATCTGGATCTGGTACTTTCAGTATTGGAGTTGTAGTCAACTTCTCCTTAAGTTGGTCAAATGTTGCTTAACATTTTTTTGACCATTCAAACTTCTTCCCTTTTCTCCACAATGAAGTGATGGGAAAACCTATTCTAGAAAAGTTTGCTTCAAACTTCTGATAATATCCTGCAAAACCTATGAAGCTTTGAACTTTTGGCACATTTTTTGG
The DNA here is from genome assembly GCA_007258455.2 of Sequoia sempervirens. Taxonomy (NCBI): domain Eukaryota; kingdom Viridiplantae; phylum Streptophyta; class Pinopsida; order Cupressales; family Cupressaceae; genus Sequoia; species Sequoia sempervirens. The sequence goes on along the minus strand of VDFB02086081.1, from coordinate 304,123,556 downwards.
TACTAGTCATTCAAGTATTGCCTTAATTTTGTTTTGAACAACTACAATTCCATCAACGGAAATCACATGACCTAGATATATTGCACATCTTTCTAAAATAATGTACATTTCAAGAGTTTTCCATAAAGCTTATACTATCTTAGACGTTGGAAAACAATCCCTAGATGTTGGAGATGTTCTTCTTCATTCTTGGAGTAGATAAGAATGTCATCCAAGAATACCAATTTTTTTTTCTAGGTAATCCTTGAATACATTATTCATCAAGTTCATGAATGATGCAGGTGTATTCATTAGTCCAAAAGGTAAGAATGTGATTCATAATGACCATACCTAGTGCTTAAGGTTGTTTTGAATGTATTCATCCTTGATCCTCAGTTGATGATATCTTAATCATGGATCAATTTTTGAAAAAATTGCCGCTCCTCGCATCTGATCAAAGATATCATCAATGCGTGGTAATGGGTACTTGTTCTTTATCATCACCTTATTCAGTAAACACTAATATATGCACAAGCACAATGTACCATCGTTCTTCACAAAGATTGTTGGTGCTCCCCAGGGTGAAACACTAGGTCTGATTAATCCCTTAGACAACAATTCCTCCAATTTACCTTTTAGCTCCATTAACTCCATCGTGGTCATCCTATATGGAACTTTTGATATAGGCTCTGACCCTAGAACAATATCAATGGAGAAATCAAATAATCTTTTGGGAGGTAGCCTAGTTCGTTCATCTGGGAATGCATCCACAAAGTCTCTTAAGATATGATATTTTTCCATACCTGATTTTCCTAATTCCACCATCTCGCCTTCCTCAACTTCTTAGAGATCCTAGGGTCCGTAGTACACTACATCATCTTGAGAGATGAACTCATTGCACTCTTCCAATTTTTCCATTTTCATAGTAAAAATTTGACACTACTTCTTAGCTCTATGCATTTGTACGATGGAGATTTGTCATAACTTAACCTACCTAGGAGTTCCTTGCAAGAATACCCAGTTTCCAAGGTCATCTTAACATTTTACAGTCTTAGCATGACAATCTAGCTTGTCTCTATGCTTCCACAACCAATTCATTTCTAAGATGGCATCGTATGAACCTAGGGGGCCTATATATAAATTTACTTCCACAAAGAAACTCAGAAGTCCAACCCTTGCTTCAAATAAACATTGCTCTACCTTAGCTCTTGTCTGGTTTGAATACTCAACAATCTAAGACTTTTCCATATAGCCAATTTTTCTTGAAATATTACTAGCTACATTAGGAGAAATAATTTTTTTGTAGCACAGATATCAATTTGAATTTAAATAGGTGTACCAAAACAAGTACTTGGAATTTCTATGGGAGTAATTTGGTACTCCACTTACTTGTTGTCTAGTGCCGCATGAATATTTTGTTGGAACGCTACTCATTGAGGAGGTAGAGGATTCACATGTGGTTGCGTCCTTGGTGGCTTGTTGGGAAATTGAATTGATTACTAATCTCCTCCACACATGAAACATGCTCTTAATGGCCCTTGCATTGGTGTTGGATTCCCAAAATTTCCTTCATTCCTACTAGGGTTGTTGTTGTCATTATTTCCCCTACAATCTCTTTTAGATTCATTCTGATTATTGCAGAATCCCTTGTCTCCTTTCCTTTAATAGTCATTCCCATCACTTGACTTCTTAAAAGTTTGATTGGATTGAGACCAATTAATTTTATTTTGTTTCCTTTCACATAAGGAAAAGATAGTCTTAATCTCCTGTTCTTGTTTGATAGCTTTTTCATACACTAAGTCCATAGTAGTAGGATCATACATGTCTACTTCTCCAATTTGGGAATTAAGGCCCATTATGAAATTTCTAATTTGAAACCACTCATCATTCGAGTACATAGGAATGTACCAGAGAATTTCAATTATCCTTGAATTACATAGAGTGACTATTCAAATAGTCAAGGGGAGAATACCCCTCAAATTCACTTTCCAACACAAAGTTGAGTGGACTATATCCCTTAGATTTTTGTTTGAATACGTAGTTGAAGGGTACATAACCTTTAGACTCACTCTCAAAAACATAATTTTGGGGAACATATCCCTCTGATTCACCACTAGAGGCTATTACAATTATTTCAGATAGTGAGGGTACATGTGGATCCCTAAAGATAAAAGTAGGACTAATGCTCCACTTTGAGAGCATATCCCTAGAAAGTGGTATAAAATTTGACTTGGCGGGAGAGACATGAGGTACAAAGTTAGCTTCCTCTTGCATCCTCTTTCTTTCTTGTTTGACACAAGATAAGGCATGACTAATGGATTTGTTGCAATTAAGCCATATTGTGTTGTCATAATTTGTTCCCTCAATGGTTCTAACAATGGCTTCTCTTTCTTTCTTAGCCTTGGGGTAGCACTTATTTTTTATTGTTGACTTCCTTTTAGTTTTCTTGAGACACACCATCCTGGTACAAGAAGTCCACACATTAGATTCACCTAATTTTGGATGAAAGACTAACATAGTGAGCTCATAGGTTCTAGAGCTAAACTTGGTAGCTCTAATACCACATGTAACAAACCTGATGTTTTACCTACTGATTTACCTAAGTTTTAACCCACATGTGAAAGTTTAAGTTTACTAACACATAGCAAAAAAAAAATCCATTTCAATAACAATGATGCATATTTGAAATAAACCCATTTCAAATTTTCATTGCAATTCAATTAAGTAACATAACATAATCCCAAGAAACGATTACATTTCCAAATATATTTTTCATAAATATATAAGATCAAGATTACATAGTTTTATATAGCTCAATGGAATAAAGTACAAATGGTCCAGATGTCCCTTCTTGGGCATACATCCTCAAACTTTGGCTATTGAATCCATGAGGGAGAGTATCACCCAAGTGCTTTTGCTCCAACCACAGACTAACTACTGTCCCTCACACATCTACTTAACCGGTAAGATGGCCCTCCCTTCAATGAAGAGATTGGTTTGGTAACCCTCATAATAATAGCCTACATAAGCATGGTGTTCTGTCCTACATAAATAGATCTACCATACAATGGATACCTACCTACATGCATGAAATTCCTAGCCTAGTTATGCAAACCTGGCTCACAGTGAACCAACAAGTGTAAATAGTGGCAGCTTACACTACTTTTTCCAAAGATTTGATAATTGCATGAAAATCACTTTCTAAGAAGTGGTGTCTCACTTCAATGAAGTGGAAGTCGTATGTTCACCCACCCTCTTTACACAATTTGGTAAATTACATGACTGTACTAACTCTTAACGAGTTTATTCCATAATATGATTCCAATCCCATGGTATTGTACATTCAAGTGATCTAATAGACCAAATAGGTTACTCCCAACCTTGGTTTATCCTAATCCTAGGAATAAACCCTACTATCTATCAAAGTTCAATGTTTCACAAATTGACATTCACAATCATAGTACTTCTATTTCAACATTTCAATGAACATGTAACCATACATTTGTCCTATGATAGCCTTTATATAATAATTCATTATCTTGTAAATACAATCCCATGCCTTTATAGATATATATGTATATTTAAATTATTAATATTTTACCTCCAACATATAAGCAAACTTTATGTAAAACACAAACACTAATTTCTCAAGCATTTTCAAACACATGACATTACAAATAGAAACAAATAACAAATCATAAATACTAGCATGCATGGAATATAGCTTCCAATGAAGAATTTGCCTTCTAAGATTGATGCCAAAATTATTTTGCTGCTCCTTCTTTTAGCTTGCTTACCAATCTAACTCTAACTCCAAATACTCAAACTATACAAGCAAAATCTCTAATTCACTCAATGTAAAACTTCCTCTCTCACACCTCTCCACAACACTCAAGAAAAATAAAGAACTCAACTTATGTACAAAAAAATGGATTGAGAATAATGAAAATGAATGAATACCAAAACCAAAAAGACTACCTTCTATTTATACAAAACGTTAAGAAGCTTAGTGCTACAATTTAGTTCTCAAATATAACACCTTTTCTCAATTGAATGTCACCTCTAAGACTAATAATACAAAACTAAAACCAACTTCTCTTTTAAATAGGTCGACTAAGAAAGGTTGAGTGCAAAGTGGCTACTTTAAACAATCAGAATACATACACATACAGTCCCAACAACTTCAACCTCTATTCCTTGGTTGAGTCACCTCCCCAAAACTACTACCAATACCTATTTTACTCAATCAAACTTAGCAATGGTGACCTACAAGTTTCTTTATTTTATCATGTTGTTGGTTGCTTGCCATGGCAAATTAAACTTTTCTATTATCTGCCCACTTGTGGCTTGACCAAGTCATACACTTTTTATATG